>APFE030745364.1:296300-318333 GCA_000404065.3 Pinus taeda
AATTAATAATTCAATCATATTACTCCTAATTTACCAGGTGTCAGAGGCATAAAATATCTTCATATACAAACCTTTTTTTAAGTGATAAGAGATTTGATCCCCTCTACCCTTAGTAAATCCAAAATTAAGATCTAAAATTAAGATAGATACAAGATAGTTTTATATCAATTTATGTAATTGAAAGTAAAGAATTATTATTTTAATGAAAAGTTACTTCCAAAAATATTTGTAATTTCCTCAATTTTAAAATAAATCTAGCCTAGTTCCATCTTGACTCTAGACCTATAAAGCGATGAGATGGATCACATATCTTGACGTGAAAACCTATTTTTTGAGTGCAAAACTTGAGGAAAGGTTTGTACCTCGAGTTATTTGATCCCTCTCGGTGCTTGATAGATCCAAGGTTAAGATGGATCTAGGTTGGTTTCAATCATGTGTGGCCAAATAAAATGTAACAAACATATGATTAATTTTATCAATAATACGTAAATTCATCTAATATTAATATAATAATTTTAAATATGCCAATATGTCTTAGTTTAATCTGTATATTTGAATTTTAAATTTGCTTCGTTGCCTTAGTTTGTTGTGATGATAATAACTTTAATGATGAAAAATGATGAAATATAAAATCTAAATGTAAAATGACAATGTAATAGTGTTTAATGATAGAAAATGTGAATAATAAGAATATAGTCAATTACGAATACTCTTCATTTTGGTTAATCTAAAACTATTTTCTTCTATTATTCTTATTGTCACTCCTTCTACTTTTGTCATCTTTTCATATTGATTGTCATATTTTCATATCGATTATATTAAAAGGACATGTTAAACCATAAACCATTTAAATCTTTAGCTCAATCTATTGTAGTAAACATCATTCCTTCTCTCTCCTTCTCTCCAATATTAATAGGTTGAATTATTGTAACACAAAAATAAATGTACATTGTGAATAATGTTTTGTGCTTACATTGAAATCAATGCATGATGTTAATCCAATCACTTTAAAATTAATGTACCACCAGACATCCAATTACATCAAATCAAAATTTAACATTTATAGTGAAATTAATGAATCTAATGCAGGCAATTAAATAAGATTAGAAACAACATTTACACTAAAATAACTACATCGAATGAGAGCAATCAAATAAGATTATAAATCAACATTAACACTAAAATCAACTCATCTAGTGCACTAAGAAAAATTGATTATAAACTACCATCTACACTGAAATTAATGCACCTAGTGCAAGTAAGAAAATAGGATTATAAAGCAACATCTACACTGAAACCAATGCATCTAGTGCAAGCAATCAAATAGGATTAGAAATCACCATCTAAATTGAAATCAATGCATTTAGTGCAAGAAATCAGATAATATTAGAAATCACCATCTACACTAAAATCAATGCATCTATTGCAAGCAACCAAACATTATTAGATATCAACATCTACATTGAAATTAATACATCTAGTGCAAGCAAACAAATAGGAATAGAAATCACCATCTACATTGAAATCAATGCATTTAGTGCAATCAATCAAATAGGATTAGAAATCATCTACATTGAAAGATCCGGTCAACCCTATGGACATGAAGGGTGTGTATCTAATTCCTTGCTCCTGTGGGACGCCCTATATAGGAGAAACAGGGCGCTCCATAAGGCAAAGAATGTGCGAGCATACAGCTGACCTGAGACATGGAAGGACCAAATCTTCAGCCTTAGCAGAGCATGTGGACAAGACCAGACATCATGTCTGTATGGAGGATGCCAAGGTTATTGCTAAGGTATCTCATTTCCATCATCGTCAGTTAAGGGAAGCTTTAGAAATTGAAAAGAGGCCTGACAATCTCAACAGGGATGACGGCTGGAAGGTAAGTAAGTGTTGGATCCCCACCCTGTCTTCTTAGGTTTCCTTTAGTTTCTTCTCTAGTTCTTCGCCTCGTGTGTCTCTTTGTCGCCCTTCCTGGTTGGTGTTCTTCCGGTGTTTGGTAGAATCTCCTGTTTGATTTAAAATTATTTATAGATATAGATATCGAGCGGCTATCCATTCTCCCCCGCTTCTATTAAGAGTATTATCATTAAGATTATCATTCGTCTTAATGTTAGATATATGCATCTATAAATATATATATATATAATATATATATATATATATATATATATATATATAATTATTATATATATAAATATTAATTTAATATATAGTATTTATTTATAATTCCAATTATTTGATTTGATGTAGTTGTATGATTTTTACATTATCTAATTATTTAATGCATTCATTAGGTCATTATTAATACGGAATTAGTTACTATTTATTCTTGGTTCTAATTTTATTTTCTTTCATAGTTTTATCTTTATCATTATTACTAAGTATTTATTTATTTATTTAGATATAGATATCTCTCCTATCTTTAAACTATTTTACATTATTATTATGATAATTATAATATATATAATATATATTATATATATATTATATAATAAACTAATTAAAAATTAGGTAATAATAACAATCTTATAGATGTTATTGGCAGGTATATATTTAATTAATTAATTAAATACAAATTAACTTAATTTTTAAAACAACCTTCATAATTATTAACTCTTCATTGACCTTAACAAGCTAATATATATAATTTATATGCATATTAATAAATAAATTAACAAATGAGCAACTTTGGAACTCACCATTAAATTATATATTTATTTAATTAATACTCATTTACTTCTATCCTAACAACCGATTACCTTATTAATTTGACTAAGAATGAATTTGATTAAATAAATCATTTATTTTATTTTATTTTTTAATTTTAATAACATTCAGAATTCCAATTATTCTCGCAGGTACCATTGGTACCTAAGTTTACTTATTTTAGAGTAATATATTATTAAAATGATTATTACAATAAAAATAATAATATTTAATGTGTTAATATAATTTTGACCTTGACTTAAGGTTCAAAATAGCCATTAATTAGCCATTAGGTAGCCGTTGGAGTCTCTGCACAGTCTATTTAACATGCTAGGCTAGACTTGTTTCTTCAACTTGTCGTGACGATGAACCACACTAGTTGGTTCGAAACGCGTCGACAATGATCTTTTTCATGTGATTTTATGCCGAAGCTCTTCTTATAAAAAGATCAATTGCTCTCACATTGTTGTTGAGCTAAATCAAATTTGAGCTTGCAGAATGATTGATCCAATCATTACGCACTATGGAAAAGGTCAACTATATTGCTTCTTGGCTGATAAAGATACTGTGCTAGATCTGGTGAGTAACACTTAACAAAGAGTGAAAAAACATTTCTCAAATAATTTTATATTTTCTGGAGTATTTCTATATTTTTATTTTATTTATTTATTTATTAGATTATGTTTTTCAACTATATTTGGAAGATGACAGCGGATGGTTCTAAATTTAGATTTGACATTTTTTAAGTATTTAAATCAAAAGTCAACTATCTTTGTTTTTGGCCAATCTAGGTACTGTGATAGATCTGGTGAGTCACTCTTAACAAAGTGTTAAAAAACATTTCTTAATTAACTTTAGATTTTCTGGAGTATTTCCATATTAATTTTTTTACTATTATTAGATTACGGTTTTTATCTATATTTGTAAGATGACAGTGGATGGCTCCAAAATTCACTTTGACATTTTTTAATTATTTAAATCATATTTATTTGATTTTTGTCATGCTTCTCTATATTATTTAATTCTCTTGGGAGATCAGATCTTCCATATATGTCTTCAAAACTTTGACCCAAAAATCCATTATCCTTTTTCTCTTAAATGTGTTATTTTGTTTTGGTTGAAGTGAAATTACAAATATCAGCACACATGGTTGCGAATGAAACTTTAGCAACCATAGCCAAAAAAGGAGGAAAGCATGGCATAAAGGTTTATGAGGTCGCTTCTCTGGTGCTAAATTCCATAACAATTCAAGAATGTTTAAAAATAATATTTGAACATTTTGAATCTAATCCCTACATTGATAGCAAAGGAAACCCAATTATGGGCAGACTGTGGACATAGAGGTTAGTTCGCTAAACAATGTAAATTGTAATGATACTTTGTGTTTCTTACTCAAAATTTTGATGAATATAAGTGGAATTTGAAAAGTTAAAAATTTCCTAATGTAAATTTTACTTTGCATATAATGTTTACATATAACCTTTGTTCAATGAGCATGTGTTTCTTACTGGAAATTTTGATGAATATAAGTGGAATTTGAAAAGTTAAAAATTTACTCATGTAAATCTTACTTTGCATATAATCTCCACATATAATATTTGTTCAAGGAGTAGATTCGTTATTTAATCTAAATAATTATGGATTCACCATAATTATAAAAAAAATTCATAAAATGAATCATTGCAAACTGATAATCATATTGGAGATAGCAAGGTTATAAAGATGATCTACAAAATATATGTTACATCAATTGAAGCACCTGGAAAAGATTTACGAGCCATATGCATTCTACCAAGGAAGGTGAATTATGTGAAATGCTGATGAAATACAAATTTGTTGGTGTTGTATTGTTTTAAACATTTTGATTGGTAATCAAGTAGCGTACATTAATAAAAATTTAATATATTTGTGCAGATTCAATACAATTCTGAAAAATTATTTCAAGAGCTCTCTCAGGATGGACAATTTCGGATTTGATGTGAAGATGAAAGAGGTAGTTTTAGACTTGAGGTTAAGATTGTCGACTAGAAAAATTACATCGGAAACATTCATATTCCCTGACTTGGTGAATATATCTTAAATGGATGAATATGTATCAGTGGATCACAATGGTTACAATGGCCATGAAGACATCAATTTTCACTTCACTGGCTTCACTATTTCTGGGAGAGTGATGGGTGTTGTTGGAGAAAAAAGTTGTCCGGATATAAATGGAGGTCGTTCCAATGTGAACATTGAACTCATTTCCACTAGCAATGATCTTATTAATTCTATGTTTACGTCACAGAGAGGTAGTTACATGTTTATAAATATTACTCCAATGAAATATAGCTTGGTTGCTTCCCATCATGAATACATAAACTTCATCAATCCTCGAGCGGTATACAAATATCATGTCATATCAAATCCCACTACATTTTTTTCAAAAATAAAAGGCCATGATATTTTTCTCTCTTTGCCTTCATTTGATACATAGAATATGTTTGGAGATTCCTTAAGGATGAGTGTGTAGAGGACAGAGTAGCCCTCCATGAAATTAAACATGAAGAAGTAGAGAGAGTAGGATCTATGAGCCAATTGTTAAACATAGGAAGAAGATATAAGGTCATACCTAATGTCGATCCTAGTTAGGATGGCGCTATGCAGGAGGTACAATGATTGAGGTTTATAGAGTATATTTTCTATAATATTCTCTCTCAAATATGTGATTATCATGTTCTCGTAACAGTTGTCCAAAGAGGCTCTTGAGAGATGGAGATGCGCTTTGGAAATCTGGTAGAGGATGACTTATTTTTGTCCCAAGTTATGATATGGATGGCTTAGTTGTTTCTCAGGGTAAGCCTATTTTAGGTGTTCATGTATACTTTTATTCAGATGATGTCCATGAGGTGAAATGTCCTCAAAGAAGCTCCTCGCCCAAATCAACCACTTTGTCATGCAATATATGATGCATATGGGATTTTTTTTTTAATTTTATTCCATATGGAAAATAAAGGTTGTTTCCATTCTACAAGGTTGAGAATACAATATTTGATGTTTCACTTCCATATATAGAGATTCTTGTTGAGCACAGTCATGCGAATATATCTCAGCCATTTCAAGTCAAAGGTTTCTTAGTTGGATGACTTGTGGTGACTACTGAAGGAGTTCATTTTGAAGGTGTTAAGATATTAGTTGATGGATGAGAAAGAGCTACAAATATGTCCAGGGATATTAAAAACTTGATCATGCAACATCAACATGCTACACAATCAAGGCTGTGAAGGATCACTTCGAGTTTATCAGTTTAGAGAATTTGATGGTTGTGCCAAACATGGCTTCAATTACAAAGAGAGAAGAAGCACATTATAATATTTGTGGTTCCCTAAAATTAGTGACAAATGGTTGTTATGGTTGGCATCAAGTTGGATTCGCACATGGGCCAAACAATGTTAAGCCTCAACTAAAGAGGATTGATGATATGGGAAACTTCTACTTTGAGATTCAATCATGTTAGTATCGAATATGCCCACTAACCACAACATCAAAACGTGATTCTGGTCTTCAATTTTCACCATGACATATTGATGTGAAAACAAATATACCAATGTTTCACATTGAATTTATAAAGGCCCTCATTGATATCTGTGGATCGGTGATATGAAAGGAAGGATGTGATTACTCGGTTTCTATATCACTTACTTGTTTGGCTATTGAACTTTAGGTTCAGAGAATCTTAACTCTTTAAGTTCAACAAAAGAGAGCAGTGACTTGACATTTGAGAAAGTCCTACCTAGTGCATTGCGTCTTGAGATAAAACATGGACCTTCATCTAATTTGTTAGATTGGGATGATGACTAGTGTTTGGAGGGAAAGGTTATTGATGTCAATGTTGGTGTTTCTAATCATTCAGAGATAGTGTTTATCCAAAAAGGCTATTGGATGTGTATTATGTCTACTCATCCTATGGCTTCTTACATCGTATAGCCAAACGAGGAACCAATTAATTTTTTGATTGAGAAAGGATGGTAGAAAATCTGCTTAGAAGCTTCTCATGTTCACATGCTTCATTTCTTGAACTTGTGCATTTTCTTTGGAATTTATTCATTAGAATTCAATGTATTGAACCATAAGCATATATATTTGACTAGTGAAAAATATCTACTAAGTGATGAAATACATGTTGATCTTGTATCTGTATGGAGGGGCATACATGCTAAAATATTTTAGAGTGAATGGGATACTATTTCAAGAGCATCTGTGCTCTATCTTGAGAGTCAATATGCAAATTGGTAGTAATTTGATCATACTGGAAATATACTCATATCTCGATAATGGATACAATTTCTTTGTGGGCATATTGATTGAGATGATGGGTAGCATTGAATCATTAAAGGAGTTGGTCATATGTGTTGCGCCTTTGCTTAAATAAATATGTGTCTTCTTAAGTTGTTGTTCGAGAGGCATCCTAATCGCCAATGTTTGTTAATGGGTGACAACTTTATCTTGGTAAAAATAGAATTTCTGCTTTTCCTTTACATGTGCAATCAACAACATGTTTCAATGTTTAAGAATGTTTTCATTTGCTACTTAGCTTTTAGGTATAGCATAAAGAGAAATTATACAAAGCATATATTGATGTATCTTGGGTTGACTATTATGTTTTGGTTGATTATTATGTCCTCTTTGTCGATTTATTATATCCAATAGAGATGAAACAAAACCAAGTAACAACTTTGTTTCATATCTATTCCTTAATGAAAATCTACACTACCTAAATTAAAAAAGTTAATGTGCTATAAGATGTGAAAAGACCATAAAATTCTTCCATGGTTTTTTTCCATGATGTTCATAATGAATATCTATATCCTTTACCTCATAAATGAGTGCAAAGTTGTCTTATTCTAGTTTTGAAATGCAATGGAGGAACTTCCAAAATATCCCATACCTCGATGTCTCAGATCCCCACTCTCTCATCTCCCCATATACAAGTTTATGTCGACATAACGGAATTTCATGATAGGGAAATCAATGTATTAGGTTGCTTTCTTTAGAGCACCGCTACTCTAGAGATGATAGAACTTCATTTAATTGTTGAATTGAATTATGATGACCCATGATATGTAAATTTTTTGGAGGAAGTGATGTATTTGAATGGAGTTTCAAAGAAATCAAGGGTATTGGTATGAGAATATTCTTTTTAAATACACACTTCAAAATCTTTAAACTGTTGACTGGTAAAAAGGTTTTTGGGTTTCACTTTCTTTTATTTTTTTCTTTAAAGAAGGGTATGACCAATGCAGGTTGTATGTGGATACGAGGATGAATTCTAATATCAATATGAACATATGGAAATCGGTGGAATGACTTTCTTAGTCTTGGGAAACATCGACTATGGAAGCATATGGCAGTCTCATGGAGTGGGTATGCGACATTTTGCCCCATTTTCATTTTGTTTATCATTCTTTGTTTGCGCTTGTTCTAATAGTCAATTTTAATTACTTATCCTTTTTTCATTTATATCATTAACATTCCATGTTTCCCAGGCAAGTAACATTGTCGGTTGCTTTAGATGAGAATCTTGTAGGATTAGGATGTTCCCAATGAGTTTTCAACATTTGCCCAATATGCCTTGTCGATTTTGGATTATCATTGCAGGTTATCGCTTTAATTGTTATCTGGTTCGACATTTGATTGACAACAAAATTCCATGCCTTTATAAATTATTTGTATGTTAATTTTTAAAAGTATTTAAGAAATTTGTCTTTGGTAGCCACACTTCAAACAATGGATTTCACACTACTAGGTTTAAGGTTGGGTTATGTATTTGCTTAAAATTTCCCAAGATTTATATCATATCTCAAGTGTCAAGTTTGGGTTATTTATTTGGTCAACATTTCCCAAGAACTATATCATATCTCATCCTTTTGAAATTCATGCATTCATGTCATTCGTATGTAACACATCACAACAAGGATGAGCCCTATTAAGCTCACCAACTCTATTACTATGCTTTATGAATAATAATTCAAATAGACTCTAAATTTGGTCCTTTTCCTTGACTAAATAGTATTAAGAAAAATCCTATCATTCAAACTCAATGCCAAGTCATACTCAAAATTTTGACATGTGAATAACATTGGATCAGCAACAAGTTTGACATCCAAGTCCTTGCAAGTCAGACAAGACTATCCAATTTTAAAAAAAAATGATCATATCCTTAAATTACTAGCCCTTGGACTCCTTCATTAAATAAAATATCATTCTATGATCTTGATAACTGGTCTATGAAAATGTGCATGGGGCAAAATATGAGTTAAGGAGTAGAGAAAGAAATTTTCCTTGACATTGCCTAGAATATTTTGAACTTTTGGGGGCACATCACGTGACACTAGCATCATGACACCAACATTTTTTGGTAAAGCTCCACTACAAGAGGCATTCGCTGATTCATGTTCCTCAACCCGTGACTATAAAGGTGATTCTTCCTGGACATTTTTCCTCGATGATGATAATGATATATAGTCCTTATAATCATAAAGTATGGATTTTCTTTCTTGATTCATGCTCCACCTTCCCCCTCCCAATTGTATCTAAGAATAATCTTTTCTTGCATGCTTCCCTTCAATTGAAAAGTTATACCCATACTTGAAATCCTCATCTTGATCTTCGTTCTTATGCTTCTCTTTTTCTTCTAAGCTAAGCAATCAGAAAAATATTAACTCCCTACCACCACAAATAGTTAAACCACTATCTTTCAAGCTCCACAAGAGGAATACTAAACAATTCTTGAGTTGTTTCTCCCTCTCCAATCACCATAGCAACATCTTGATTTAGACGAGATCCATATGTTATGTCTGTAAGATTGGATTCAGAACTATCAAGGTCCTTCAATGGTGGGGCATTTCCACATATTGAATGAAAGGGACGGACACCAAAATTTCCAAACCAAAGAATGGTAGCTCTTTTTCCATTCACATAAGCATATGAAAGGAGAAACCAATCTGACCAAATCTGGAGAACTTTCATCACTCTCTCCTGCAAGGAAGCTATAATATAAATGTAAAAAAATTCACATAAAGATCTACATAGTCATTACACTAATTATGATAAAACAAATTATGAATAATTACTAGCCGCCTTGCTAGTTGATGACCAATAAGGGTATTCATCTTAATACATGATCTATTTTCATCATTACTATCCTCAACATGTTCTATTATTTAGAGTGAAATTTTTTGATTTGGCATGCATGCTTTCCCACATTTCTGTTTTTATATCCCACACAATTGGAATCCTTCTACATTTGGCCTCCTCTACTTCCCTAGGCTACATGTATTAAAGAGGCTACACAACAATAATGATATGTTCTTTTTCCATAAGTTCTTCTCAATTTTTGGAGGAATTCTGTGGAAATTTTATTCATGCCAATTAGATGTTAGGAAATAATGTTCCATTCTTATTTTTTATCATCTCATGTTTATGAGTTAACATGCTTCTATTGTACTAGTCCATTACGACTATGTCATGTAAAGATCAAGTTGAGTGGGTTTTACATTTGATTTACACTATAGTCAATAGTTGAATATATAAGTTTTTTGTTAGGTTGAATGATGGGACAACACTCTTTGATTTCCAATAGTGCTCTCTTTTTCATATACTATCACAATTTCACAAATACAAACTCACTTTTCTTTTTGCCTAGATAAGCAAATGACGACAACTTTGTATTTTGTAGTCACAAGGATAACTACGTATTGGAGCTAGACCTTGAGCCCTTCAATTCATGCTTTCCTTACCCAACACGACCATCTCCTATTGGTAACAGAGTTCAATTTCTCAACCAACATTTGTCTTCAATACTATTTTGTGATAAAGAAATAACACAACCATTGTTGGATTTCCTTCGAGCAAACAAATACCAAAGCCCTGTCATTTTTCTTTCCTTGGTTAATATATTGCATCATTGTGTTTGATAGTTAATTAATTATTATTCTATGCTAATAAATCTCTATCAAATAGCATAGAAGGATGACCTTGCTATTTTAGAGATACATAATATGAATTAATTAAAAATTCACAGGGTTATTTTGATTCTCATCATTCTATTTCACTCTTTTAAAGAAAACTATATATTTAAATAACAACTCAACTCAAACAAAACTAAAATAGGGAATATTAGTTATGAAGATGTTTCTCTCTCCATACCTTATAATGACATTATTTTTTTAATTATACTTGAAGTTCAGTGATATTAACTTGGATTTATATATTTCTTTCAGCACCAAATTGAAATCATGGTAAAAATATGAATATCACATTAAATATGACCTAAATATGATTCAAAGAATATCACCTTTGGTTAACGTGGCAGAGTAATTTCTGAGGTGTGAAGTTTTATTAGAGGCATTGTTCGTTTATTTCTTTTGGTTAGAAAATGGTTTTGTCTTGATTTTATTTTACTTTCAATTTATCATATCTAGCATGTTGAGAAATGGGAAAGAATAATGCGTGACATTTATCTTGCAAAAATTGATCTTGAATGAAAGGACATAGATTTTAACCAAGCTACAATCCACTTTGGTAAAGGTAGAGGGACATCTTCAAAAGTTACCTAAGAATACAACATATACATAGTTTCAACATATGTAATATATGGCTTTTTCATTTGCAGATATGTTCTTTTTTCTATCCAAGATATCACATCAAGACAAATATTGATATTGTAGAAATTGTTAGAGGACCTCATTGAGGTCAATTTTTTTGATTTTCTACTTGATTGATACATTCCCATGATAGTAAGGCTTTAAATATGAATTAATAGGTTACCAAAACAAATTATATTCAAAGTTTATCCATATAAAATATAAAAACAAATGTCAATTCCCTCATTTGATTGTTACTTGACTCTAGTGTGGGAAGGTTACATGAAATGCGATTGGAAAAAGGATGGGGAGACAATATAGAGATCATGTCTTGGATATGATTCATTTGTTGTTGGAGATCCTTTAGGAACTTTAGCCATTGACTTTGGAAATTTTTCTAGTAAGTATTCCTATGTTTTTAGTGTTGTGATTCTTTCAACTCATGGTTATTTTGGGCAAAAAAATGTTTTAGAAATGCGCGAGAAGATATCAATGGATAGGTAAGCAATTTTTTTATATTTTCAATGCTCATTCCATGATATCCTCTCTTAATTGTTTCACTAAATTTTGAATGTTTATTTTTATTTTTTTGTATTTTAACTATGAAATTGAAAGTACTTGGTATTATTTCTGTTTAAACAACAACAAAAGCTTCAAGATGAAATTTATATTACACGATATTGATTGAAATCCTTTTAACTCTTTTGTATTGAAATATTTTCATGATTATTAGAAAAGTTTACATTCAGGTTGTTATTTGAGAACATGGTGTTTATATACTTGACCAAGTTCATGCATTAGACAACAAATTATTGTTGAGAATAAAATAAAAAGGATTAGACATCACACCTCAGATTATTTGTTTTAATGAGTTATTTGCAGCTTGAGATTTTTGGCATGTAACCTAGTTGGCATGATTGTGCCTAAGATTTCCCTGAAGGTTGAACACTAATTTACTAACGTGTTATTTTCTATGGTGACTTTAATTTGTTTATACAGGTTGTCTAACCACATACTAGCCACTATCGCTCAACTGAATAAAACTTGTTCAAGTTTCTTTCTCTTATGGGGAAGAATGACTTTGACATTGTTGATGTTGAGGTATATGTAATATAAATCCTTTATAGTCTACTTTCTTTTATATTCTAGTGTCCATCGTCTTTCATGTCTTACACTCTGCATTCTAGGTTATTTTGTTTTCATAAACGGAACTCAGTATTTATGGTAAGAAGCAAGATTTGAAGAAAGAGGAGAACGCTAACACTGGAGCGACAAATGCAAAAGTAGAGAGAAGAAAACTGATCTAGTGGGACCCTTAAAGTCAATATCCTGCATAAGACACACACATAGAGACTGATGTTCAAGTCTTTATAGTTGGTTAATTCACCTGCAATGATTTGACAACACAATGATAAGGTTTTAAATTGATGAAACAACATTTCATGTCTAAACTATAGTGCAACCAATGTTAAGTTGGAAACTCATATTGTAATACTTGACATTTCATATAATATAATTTCTATGGTTGAAATTATTTATAGTTGCACTTTATTTTGTTTAGTAATTTAACTAACATATGTAATTTTGAATTTTCATACTAGATGAACCAATTCACATTGTATGATGTTTTTTTTAATTTAGTTGCAAAGTCATACTAATTAATCTATGTTGATTAATAATGAACACATAAAATCAATCTAAAACTATTAAATTAGTAGTTTATATTAATTAATGATGAACACAAATAAAATGAATATATTACTAAGTTAGTCATTTATAATGATTATTAATGAAAATAAATGAAATGATATAAACTACTAAATTAGTCATTTACATAATGAATATGAAACTACCAAAAAAATATAAATGACTACTTCAAATGATTATTTTTTCATTAGAAATAACAACTAAATTTTACATATATACGACTATTAGTAGCTAATCTACAATATCTTATAACATGACAAACATTTAGTCATATTTCTTTGGTTATTAATTGGTTTCAAATGATGACTAAAATTTTCATATTTAAATCTATCAGTAGCTAATTTACAATATCTTATAACATGACCAACATTTTGGTCATATTTATTTGGTCATTAATTGTGGCAATTAATGACTAAATCAAGAACTAAATTAATGACCAAATTTAAGACTTAATATATTGTTAGATGATAAAGTTGAGACAATCAATCAATGACTAAGAGAAAAATTTCTAAAATTTGGTTCCGTTATAAGATACTGTAAATTAGCTACTACTGGTCACCGACTGAAAAATAATCATTTATATGCAAATTTTAGTTGTTGTTTTATTAAAAAATTAGCCATTTTGTACTAGTGGAGGTAGATAGTGAAAACATTGGAGGGCGAAGAGAGAGAAAGAGAGAGAGTGAGGTTGGAGAGAGGGAGAAAGAGGAAGGAAGAGAGAGAAGGAAAGAGGGAGATACGCATAGAGAGAGATGGAGTTGGAGGGGGAGAGAGAGGTAGGAAAGGCAAAAGACATAGAGAGATAGAGGTGGATATATCAAGAGAGGGAGTGAGAAGGGAGATATGGAGAGAGATTGATGGAGAGATGAGAGGAGGGAAGAGAGAGAGGAGGAGAGGAGAGAGATAGGGGACAATGGGAAGCAAGAGATATGGAGGAATAGAAGTGAAGGGGAGAGAGAGAAGGATAGGGAGAGGGAGATAGTGATAGAGTTGGATAGAAGAGAGAGAGAGAGACAGATAGAGAGGGATTATGATTAGGGTGGGAGAGATAGAGGGAGGTGCGAGAGAGGGGAGAGAAAGGAAGGAAGAGAGAGATGAGGAGAGAGATGTAATTGAAGGGGGCAGGTGAGCGAGGAAATAAGAAAAACATAGAGGGAGAAATTTGGAGAGAGAGAGGGGGTGGAAAGGGAAGCATGGAGAGAGAGTGAGGGAGAGAGGAGAGTGAGAGGCAATAGAGACAAGGAGAGAGATAGAGAGGAAAAGAATGTGAAGAGAGAGAGAGAGAGAGAGAGAGAGAGAGAGAGATAATGGGAA
Organism: Pinus taeda; assembly: GCA_000404065.3. NCBI lineage: Eukaryota > Viridiplantae > Streptophyta > Pinopsida > Pinales > Pinaceae > Pinus > Pinus taeda. Next base: position 310,655 of record APFE030745364.1, read on the forward strand.
GAGAGGGAGAGGGAGAGTGTGTACGTTTGTGGGGTGAGATAGAGAGAGGGAATGAAAAAGAGACACAAATACAAATATAGATATTATATAGTATTATATAACCAACCTAGAAAAATATTAACCCAACATCTACCAAGTGCCAAGAGGGATCCATTCCCTTGAGGTGCAAACCTTTCCTCAAGTTTTTCACTAAAAAAAGAAGTTTTCACCTCAGGAGAGTGGACGCCTCTAGGCACTAGATAGATTTAGGGTTATGATGGATCTAGTCTAGTTAATATGAAATTAAAGTAGTTATTATTTGATATTATAGCCTTAAAAATTAAAATTTCTCTCCAAATTAATTTCAAATTGGAACTAAATCCAATAAATAGATTAAAAAAAATAAATAAAACAATTATTTTTTACTAAAATTATAATTTTAAAATTACAAATTATTAGAGATAAATAATGCAAAGTTGGTTTGGCTATACACCATGTGAGGATGAACAAGTGTTTAAGGAATGATAACATTTCAGCTAATATTTAACATCCTTTCAATCCTCTATCACTTGCAATTTTAGATTGATTGACACAATTAAAATGACTAGCAAAAACCACTCATTCATATTATTGTAATACTTGTTAGGTAGTTGGTTTTTTATTCCTAGACTAAATTAATCATTCATGTTAATCATTGTTAGTTGTATTTCTTATTAGCTAGTCATATATTTTAACCCGTGAATAAATTGATGATTTATGTTAGTAATTTTTAGTTAGGCCACTTAAGATTGCTCATTTTGTGTAGTATTTCACTTGGAAAGGTTGTGGAAACTAACTTTTTTAGTCACCCAATCTCTAGTTTCTCATTTTCTACTAGTGATTTCGCAATGTATGTTATTTAAGTTATGTATTTGTGTATGAACTATTTTTTATGCCGTTGTATGAATCTTGTTGAATAAGTGTTGTTGTATTAACCCATCACTTTGGATTGTGGACTATTCCGCTTCCATCCTATCATGTCATTATGCTCGTGTGTTCCTTCCAGGCTACGTAGTACTATATGCTTCTAAGGGACACACTTCCCTTTTTCTTTCATGTTTTCGAACCCCCATGCATCTCACTTGACTCACCACAATGTCACAAACTTACATCCAACAAATTTATCATACTTACCTCTGTGCACTACTGCGGTCAAGGCACTACTTTACTACCCGCTACTGGGACTCCTATTCCAAATTGTCTGAGATCTAGTTGGGACTTCTTACTGGGGAGATCCCTTAACATGTATGTGGATCCAATGCTGTAAAAATTTCTTGTGCTATAAGTAGGGACAAGTGATAAAATGAGCCCTCAAAGTGTGTTCTAAATCTCTGCACATCATTCATAACTCATATTACAATATAAACTCTAGCATATTTTTATCATGCACATGGATTCGAAGTGTGAGAAGATGTCATCAATGAATTTTCACAAATAAAGTACAACATTGAATGCGGAGTAGCCCTATTAAGACATGAAGTTTCCTTCTTAGGCTTCTGTTGGAGGAATGAAGTCCCTTTTGACGACATTTCCTGTAGGATGTTCTCTTACAAGTTTGATGGGCATGTTGACCAATGGTTTCACACATTGCTCACAACCTCTATCCACTTGTTTGATCTGATGATTAGAGAGTTAATCCATGTTTTGTATCATTATGACCATAAATCACTCAATAACAAAATTCCAAAATTACGGAAAGCGCCTAGTGAATCTATTGCATAATTTTCGAACCACTTCTGTAATATCGCTTTTCAAATCCGTGAAGATGAAATTGATTGGAAATTTCTTAAAGAAAGGTTTCAGTATCTTCTTCATGTATCTAAAAATCCATATGAGTTAGAATCATTCGAACACCTGCCAGCACACCATGGTGTTAGAACTATCAAATCTAAGACAGACAAGGTTCTTGTCACAAGTCACCCTCTATCCTATTTTGATCAAACAACTGTAACTCCACAGGATGAGGTGGGAGAAGTTATGATCTTGTGTATTGAGTTATCACATCCTCCCACCCCACCTGCTCAGAACATCTGTCGATATTTGGACTGCAACCTTGATGGTGGTCACAAGGTCATGTATTCTCAACCTCCATCCTCTGTTTCCTTTGATCCTCTGAATTGTACTATGTTGTGTTCATCTGTTATGGACCCCACCTCTGTTGTTCATGAGGATCAATTTATTAGCATAGCTGGTGTTGAGTAGCCAACATGCACTATCAATTTTTATGAGTATGTGTGGAAATCTGAAGAAGAATTCATGCTAAAGGATGACCTCATTCTGTCCACACCTATCCGCTTTTTCCTGACATCTTTTGTGATTCTACCATTTCTGATTTTTCTTGCGAAAATTCACTCCCAGATGTTTCTACTTTCGATCATTCATAGGACACATTGGATGTCAATCCATCATTTTTTGTGGAGAGGACAAAATTTTCTTTTTGAATCCACCCAATCTGTCATCTTTTCTTTCTACAGATTTAGAGGGTGAAAAAATATGTTTCTCATCAACCCCTTTGTATTATTCATCAGATCATAAGGATATTGATGCACATATTGAATTTTACAATCATGGTTGTTGTGATATCTTCACTCACTCATTCAATGAGGATGTTTATTCACTTATTCTTGATCTTTCTAAGCCACCCTTCTTTGATGATTTACCCACTGATGAAGTGGAAACATCTCAGATTGTCAAGGCACTTCAGCCTAAGTTGATGGTTATGTTAGTTTCTCGGACCACTTAGGATAGTTCCACATCTGATCATAAATATATTGAAACAACCCAAGCTCCTCATCACTCTCTTATTTTCACTAAAACTAAATCTGATCTACAGATTTCACATCCTCCACAAGAATGTCACGATCCTATCACTGATGCATTCAAATCATACATAGCAAGTAATTTTTCTAATAAAAATTTTTCTTATTTCTACATGTTTTCGCATTTGTCAAGATCAAAAGAATGTGTGTGTGTGTCATGTGTGCACCGTGTGATGTAAAACCATGGTACATTCACAAAGTGTATGTCTTGTGCTTTTACTCTTTTCTTTTCTATGGATGCATTTAACCTTCGAGCATGTTTGTTTTCATCATTTTATCTTTCTTGTTTGTTGGTTTTCCTAAATATCTTTCTTTTTAACCATGCCTTCACATACATGGGCTAACCAATGCACTGGTGGATGTATTGGACATATCACTTCACGTGAGTAGGCACATGCATTGTTTAGCACACAAGTAAGAGTAGTGTTTTCTTTCTTGTCTTCTTTTGCTTTCTTGTTTGTTTTTCTTACATGTTTTGCTTTCGTTTTACTTATACCCTTTTCTTGATAATTCTTTTTCTTGTTTATGCACCCATAGGATTAAATTCCCGTGAAACCATGTTGGCTTCTTAAGACGAGCAGGGTAAAATACAAGAGGAATTGAACAAATATCAACATTTGCTTATCTGTCTATTCCCTCTCTTTATGAAGGTCTTGTGTTATTTTATTTGACGTGGCCCTAATGGAAAGTACATTCTATTTAGAATGAGTAATAGCGTAAACATAATGCTTGCACTTTTATTTAGTACCACCTACTCTAATTCATTTTCTATTTTCTATTAACCCTTTTCAACTCAGCCAAGTATAGTAAGCTGAGGGGGAACCTTAACAAGTATGTCAGAGGTATAAATAACATACTTCTTTGAAGGGGTAACCTCTTATTCTCTCAATAAATCAATATCATTCTTCTTTCTCATGAAAAATGAAAAAAAAAAAAAAATCGAAGGAAGAGAAAGTCTTCCTGTGTAGAGAAGTGAAGTAAGTAACTCTGCCAGGGTACACTCTAGGCTCACTGGCATTGGCGCAATACTTGTGTTCCTAAAGGGACTCCATCGGCGTACTATCCAAGCCTACTAGCAGTGGACTAACACCAAAGATGAAAGTTAAATTCTAACAATATATATTACTTGTGCATCAATATACACTTCATCCCCAATCGAAACAACCTACTTGGCTTGGCTTCTATGTATGCTAACCAATCAAGAGAATGGAATGGACTATATCTTTAACTCAAGCTAGTGAGGAAGCCATGACAATCAAGGAATCAAACAAAACTCTCAAAGGAGATAGACTCTTTTTACATAAGACAAGGTCCATATAAAGAGCTTGAGTTCTACTAGTGTGTCACAAATGTTGTAGAAGCTAAAACTACCCTCCAAATTTTTTCGTTCATTTCATATTGGAGCCTCCCTACTAAAATATCAGTAGCTTGTATCACACTACCTAGGTATTGTTATTTCATCAATTTTATATTTTTCTTTATATCTTGTGTTTACTTACTTTCTTTGCTAATTAACATCAAAATAACCTCCTCATGACTTGGTTACAATCTAGTTCTTGTACTACCTTGGAAATTTGTGCATTCCTAGAGGGAAACCAATGTTGCTCTTAGGAAATGAGTAGTTAAACCCAACAATGAGGTTTAGCTCTGAAATTGCACAGGCCTAGCTGGCAACTTGTCTTCAGCTAGGAAATTGCGGAGAGCTTGAAAGGCAACCAAACCCACTCAATCCAAGAATTGCAGATAAGCATTTCATCATCTGTTGTATGATGCATGTGCTAACAAGTTGCTCGGTTCCTCCCAAAACTGCACAATTTATCCATGCACGCATGGTATCCTTTACTGAAAAAGTGAAAAATCAAAAAGAGAAAAAGAATCCCTAAAGAGTAGGGAACTATTTTTAGGACTGGGAGTTACAGTTGAATTAATTTCAGAAAGTGTTTCCACCTGTCACCTTTTCCTATATTTTTAGCCTTCGCGTCATAAACCCTAAATCAATCAAATATATTTAGTGGGAAGAGCCAAATTTTATTTTCACTTTCGATCTTGGAGCTCTAGCATTCCTAAGGCATCTAGGAACCTTCGACACAAATTTTTCAGGTAAGTCTTTATTTTCTTATATTTTGCTGTTTTTTTTTGTTTTTTTTGTTTCCTTGGCTTGTGTGAGCATTTTTTTACGTGTTTTTTTAAAAAACTATTGCCATTTTTATTTTTTCTAGCTTATAGAAGTGTTGTTTTATGTTTTTCATTACATTTCTTAAGTGTCTTATACATAACTCAATTTTTCACTAACGATCATCGTTGCGTGGACTCTCCCCACAAGAATTGTTGTTCTTTTGTTTGGTTGATTCCTACATTTGTTTTGATTACATGCATCACCATTCACTGAGATCCTCATCTTTCTTCCCTCATGCATTCATATTTGCCTGTTGTGAAGTTTCCCTTGGGCAGATCTAGGTTGCCTTGGCTTGGATCTAGTTCTTCCTAGCATGCACTATGCATTTCTAGATCTCAAGGTTTGGCCTTGGGTCCAGAAATTGTATAGAGGATTCCAATGATTGCCACCAGCTGTGTACTATGCAGTTCCAGGAGACATTCCTGGAGTCATGCCCACTAGGAAGTGCCAATGGAACACATCTTGCTACCTTCAGGACAAAAAATTATCATTAGATGTATCACTTACCACAGTAAGTGAACCGTATGGATGCACTCTACTTTATTCCCAACAATAATGTGAACACTAGAGACATCTTGAATCATTGGGTAAAAGAGACATAGAAGTTCAAGTCGACACCAAATCATGTCTACAAGGCTTAGTCACTCAGGAAGGCGTAACAACTCTTCATGATCTTTAAATGCTGCATTTATGGTCAAGAGATCACGAAGACCTTTCGACAGAGTTGGGTGGTTGTTCTGGATCATGTGGAAAATGAAGGAAGGTTGGTTAACTGGGTAGACATGTTGTCTCTTTAGCTAAAAGTGCAGGTGCATAATGCCCAAAATCCACCTAAGCAAGAGAAAGTGAGGTTCTATATGTATGCATACCTACTTGATGTAATATGTACCGAAAGATAGTTTCCTAGAATGGGTTAGACATGGACACCATCATATTATGTTGTGGACATCTATTTCAAGTTACTCTCTAAGTGTAGTTATAGAGGAGTCATGACGAAGCTATTTAACCAATTCATCACCTTGATTTTCAAGATACTATTTGAACAGGATCCACCTTACATGTCCCAAGAATTGATGCAATCATTGCTTAACATTACAGATTCGTATGCCTCACCTGATGGAACCTTCATCAAGATGTTTGGTGGAGAGAACCCTTTGCATTTGATACCAAGGTTTTCCATGGATAAGTTGGTCATGCAAGAGGTTTCATATCACATCTCCAGAGGGTTATAAACATGACTACACACGAGGAAGGAGGAACCATTGCCTGCTCTTTTTTTGTGGATTGGATTGTACGAGATCCAAATCTTGGAGAATGTGACTGTCAAGGCCAAAGACTTGAATAAGTTTGAGTTTGGCACCAAGAGTTTCAATCCATATGATCCCCACTACATATGCAAGAACCACTTTATGAATGTGTTTTATCCATGGATCCATAGGTCATGTCATTGGCTAGAGGAATACCCTTGGAGGTATTTCTACAACTCCTCTAGGCTTAATGAACTAGTCAACATGGCTATAGAATGGAAAGCACCTTAGAAGGTCTCTCCGCCACCTCCAAAATCAAAACTAGTCCTAAGCGAGCAAGGAGAGGTTGTTATCCTTGATGATGATCTGGTGATGGAAGTGTACAATATGCCATTTGATGGGTCACAACAAAGGATTGTACAGGCATGAAAAAAGTAGCTGCGAGATGTTCACACCTAACCTACACACATAGAAGAAAGACTGATTTTCTCAAATGTCAGAAGACATCAAACTACCATGGTCGATGCTTCTAAGGCTTATGCAGAAGCCATGAGTTCAAGAGTCATGTTCTTGATAGTAGAGAATGATCAGATTGCAAAGGACTTGCAGGGGATCAGGAAGAGAACAGAACAATCAACAAGGTCCGCTATGGGAGAGATGAGAAAAGTGATACCTACTAAAGTATCGACTGTTCAGAGGACCATGCGGAAATAGTATGCCAGATTTGTCACCATGTAGAAGGCATTTTTCCATCTAGTAGGTTCTTCATAGTAGTGCATGAAGATAGCCCAAGCTCTCAAATACATCCACACTACTATTGTGCATGTACAATAATGGAAAATGAGGTAGAAAGGAGCCTCGCTTTACTTGTAGAAGATAATGAAGCCGCAGTCAGAACTAGACAAAGCATAGATCCCGATGTTGATCTACAGTTATGAACAGCTCTGTCTGCACATCACCAGCATTGAGGCTTCTTATGCATGATTGTTCAAGATTTTGGATGTAATAGGGAGGAAACACAAGATCCCTTTAATCTGAACCCTCACTCAAGCTGCAAAGAAGAACCAAGTTCTGTCGGAGGTCAGTAGCTACATAGAGCAGTTGATGTGAGAGGCCATGAATGATGACCTGTCATTGAGCACAAGAAATATGAAAAAGTACATTGGTAGTTGAGCTACAGTCAGAAAAATGCTACGCGTTTCAAGGTGAGCTAGACAGAGGTTCCAAAACCATATATATGTAAGCCATTGTGGCAAGAGTCGGTTTCAAGAAAGACATCACCAAACAATACATGGAGACAATAGCGCAGTACCAAGCTTGGTATCAGTTCGTCACTCAAACGATAAGTTAGAATTTATATTTTTAATATTATTTTTCTTGAATACAAAAGAGTTTAGATTTATTTTATTTTAAATTTAA
>APFE030745364.1:318391-346731 GCA_000404065.3 Pinus taeda
TTATTTTTTTGAAAATAAAAAATAATTAAAAAATTTAGCTTTTCTATTAGTAAATTACCATTTTGGAGCATTATTAAAAAAAAATTAATGTTGGTGGTTGATTTCATACATATGAAAAAATTTACCTTTTTCTCTAGAGTAGGATAGCAAATTTTCTAATATTTCTAGAGAAAAAGTGAAATTAATATCTCTATTTTGTAATTAACATATAATGCCACTTATTTAATGCATAAGAAATATAATAATATGATTTTGGAATAATAAATCAAATTATTATTTTCAGTGAAATATATTTCTTCAAAATTCTTAAATGCTAATTTGTGGTGGTTGATCTCATTTTTATCAAATACTTTCTTTAGTAGTATATTTTTCTTTGTTCGAATATTTCCGGGAAAAAGGGTAAAAAAATAATACGTCATAAACACAGGGTTTTTTAGATTTACAAACACATATCTAATATGATGTATATAAAACACATGCCTAACTCATAAAACTAAAATAATATAAAAAACACATAAATCTCATTAAAAAAACTAAAATAATATGATTTTGGAGTAATAAATTTCATATCTGGATGCATTTAAAAAAATATCTACTACAAAACTCTTTAATATGTTTAATCATTTACCAATTGTAATGATTTTATTAAACGAAAACCTATAACCATTTTCAAAGAAAAAATGTCTTCCAATGATAGTTTTTTTTTTTTTATGCACTCGTAGGATTAGCTTCCCATGAAACCGTGTTGGATTCTTAAGACGAGGAGGGTAAAATATAAGAGGACTTGAATGCATATCAACATTTGGTTATCTGTTTATTGCCTCTCTTTATGAAGATCTTGCATTCTTTGAGTCGATCATACCCTGATGAAAAGTACCTTCTATTCAAAGTGAGTCATGGCAGGAACACAACACTTTCACTTTTATTTAGTACCACCTTTTTATTTTATGCTAACCTTTATGAACTCAACCAAGTAGAGTAAAGTGAGTGGGAAATCTTAACAAGTATGTCAAAGGTATATATAACATACTTCTCTGAAGACGTAACCTCTTATTCCCTCAATAAGTCAAGGTCCTTCTTCTATCTCATGAAATAAATAAGCGTCTATGCACAACTCTTTGTAAAATGAAAAATGAAAAAAAAAATAAAAGCGAAGAAAAAGAAATGCTTCATGTGGAGAGAGGTGAAGTAAGTAACTCTATTGGGATATTGTCCAGGCTCACTGGTAGTCAAGTAATGCTTGTGTTCCTAGAGTGACTCTGTCAGGGTATTGTCTAGGCCTGCTAGCAATGGACCAATGCCAGAGATGAAACTCAAATTCTAACAATATATATAACTTGTGCGTCAATATAACTCTCATCCCCAATTGAAACAACCCAGTTGAGTTGGTTTGTATATATGCTCACTGATCAAGAGAATGGCATCGACTATATCTTTAACTCAATCTAGTGAGGAAGCCATGAAGATCAAAAAATCGAACAATACTTACGGAGGAGTTAGACTCACTTTACATGAGACAAGGTCTAGATAAAGAGTTGGAGTTCTACTAGTGTTTCACAAATGTTGTAAAAGCTAAAACTACCCTCCAAAGATTTTTCTTGCTTTTGTTTTGGAGCCACCCTACTAAAATCTCAACAGCTTGTCTTAAACTAGCGAGGAATTTTGCTTTCATCGAGTCTATATTTTTCTTTATATATGTGTTTTCCTGCTTGATTTTTTAATTAACATAAGGCTAACCTCCCCGTGATTTGGTTACATCCCGATTCTTTCACGACCTTGGAAATTTTTGCAATCATTTTAGCAGTGGGAGTTACAGTTGAGTGAATTTTAGAAACTTCCTTCACTTCTCACCTTTTACTATATTTTCGACATTTGCGTCATAAACCCTAAATCAATCAAATCTATTTAATTGGTGCTACCAAAGTTTATTTTCACATTTGATATTGGATTTCTATCATTCTCAAGGCATCTAGGAACCTTCAACACAACTTTTTCATGTAAGTATTGGTTTTCTTATATTTTGCTACTCTTTTTGTCGGTTTTGTTTCCTTGGCTTGTGTGAACATTTTTTTACCCGTTTTCTTGAACATCCATTGGTGTTTTGATGGTGTTTAAGCTTGTAGAGGTGTTGTTTTAACTTTTCCATTTTCTTTCCTAAGTATCTTATGGATAACTCACTTTTTCACTAACAGTCATCATTACAGTGACTCTCCCCACAAGATTTGTTGTTCTTCTATTGGACTGATTCCTACATTTATTTTGATTGCATGCATCACCACTCACTCAAATCTACATATTCCTTCCCTCATGTGCATTCATTATTGGAATTATGATGCATGTGTTGTACTTGATGGCAACCCACTCGTAGAAGAACATCTCACTTATTTATAACTAGATGAATCTACAGAAGAGATATCAGATGTGACTGAATGCATGGGATGCCGGACAACTCAAAGGAATCAGATATCCTTTACAGATTTGTACGTAGTTTCAGTGATGCGAAGGTGCATATACATGCAGGTTTTGTCAATGAAAACAGAGTATACATAGGTTGGTCCAAACAAAGTCGTGTATACACACAGGTTATACATTACCAAGTCGTGTATGCGTATTCACGTACATTCATGCACAGAAAGGTGCGTACATGTGGGAGAACTTATTTTTGGTCTGTGGTATTTAGTCTTTGGTACTTGAACCTATGGTTTTGGACCATGGTATCTCGTCAGAAGTGATGATCCTTAGTATTGGGTCCATGGTATTGATTTGTTATGGTTTTGGACCGTGGTATTGTGAAAGGCCTAAGACTATAAAAGGTGAAGATGATCATTATGCAAGGGAGATAAAGAAAGTCTTGAATATCTGATGAAGTGTGAGATCCAGTATGTAGACAATGGGTTCATGATGCATTGCTTGATCTGAACTAAGGAGGAATCTCACCGGTTCATGGAGAACAATATCTAAGGATAGATCGGGATCAAATGGTTTGGAATGAATCATCTTTATATGGTTTGATTATGGATAGACTAGATATGAATTATTGATGCATGTTTTATTGTACGCATGTTATGATCTGGCTATGATTGATGTCTGAAACAACCGCAAACTCATGATTGAACATGTATAGATCTGTACACGGGTTGGCTTTGGTGAAAGCGCGTATATGCGCGGGTTTGATTCATCGTAGTAACATATACATAATGAAGTATGATGACTGAAGTTGCATTTGGATTTGAAACTTATTGCAGAGTTTTGTAGTTGCTCTATGTTCTGGTGACTATGTCGTTTACAAGGTTTCAGTGGTTCAGTGATTCATAAATTGATGATGCTAGTATTGATTGTTTTGTGCTTCAATGATATTGATGGGTCTAGTATGAAAAATGGATTAAACATGGCCTTTAGATTATAGTGTTGTGCTTCAGGAGTATCCAGTCTGAAAATGTATGAAACGTGGTACCTGGAGGAAGAAAGAGAAGGTTGTTGCCTTCTGTAGGTCGGCACCTGCGTACTAGTACATCAGCTAGTACAAGAGCTAAGGGGGTGGTAGCTCCCTTCCAATAGCAGCTGGAGAACGAGTAAAGGTTGTAGCATTTCAGTAGGCCAGCACCTACATACTAGTAAGTGGATCGGCTAGTACAAGAGCTAAGGGGGTTGTAGCTCCCTTCCAGGAGAGTCTGCAGAACGAGAGAAGGTTGTAGCCTTGTACAGGTAGAAGCCTGCGTACTGGTATAAGACTGCACCAGTACAGAACTATTGTAAAAGAAGTTTCTTATTAAAAGAAGATAGAGACGACTTGCAGTAGGTGGTTTTCTCCCACATTGGGTTTCCACCTTATATCATGGTGTTCATGTGTGCTTCTTGTGTGTGATGATCTATTCTTTCTTACTGCACCTACTTACTAAAGTTCTGATGCAGTAACTAAACATCAACATTTAATGGATTAATTGAATCACAAGTATTCTGGATATATGCTAGTTGCATTAGACACAGTTGTGTATACACGCGGGTTACCTTAATTGAAGTAGTGTATATGTATCTAAGTATGGAAATGAAAAAGCTTTATTGATTTGATAATATTGATTCACCCCCCCCCCCCCCTCTCAGTATTATTTCCAACATTCATATCTACTTGTTTTTAAGTTACCCTTTGGCAAATATGGGTTGCCTTGGCTTGAATCTAGTTCTTCCTAGCATGCACTAAACATTTCTAGATCTCAAGGTTCTACCTTGGCTCCAAAAATTGCACAGAAGCTTCTAGTGACTGCCTCCAGTTGTGCACTACGCAATTCCAGGAGATAGTCCTAGAGTCTTGCCCAATGGGATTTTCCAATGCACAACCCCAGTAAGCATGCAAGCCAGAATGAACTCTGCCTTCCACAGTTCTAGTCATCAGTGAGCCCACTAGATTGTGCATTGTGAAGTTCCAATCATCAACACCACACGCTGGCAGCTGGGACTATGCAATGCATAAATCCAACTCACATTCCCTCACCTATAAAAGTTAGAATTATGCAATATTTCCCAGCAATTGCCCAACTAGTTGCATGATTGGTCCTTGAAGTGATTTTTTGATTTTAACCTAAGATTTGCATGCCATCAATGTCCGCTCTATCTCTACATACAACAATTTTTGAGTAGCTTCTCAGCAGTATAGGAAACATGGTTTCTAAGAGAGTTGGATTAAATGATAATGTAGAGAGAAACACTAGAGATGTAATTGAACATGTGTCAATGAACTTGCCACTCTATATAGACACACATTGCTTCATAGAGAAGGACATGAAGATTGCATGGCAAGAAATAAACGACATATTTGCAAATAGTGTCAAGGAAGATCTGGAAGATTGACAGGTCTATGTCAACATCCATAAGTTAGTCTTGTATAGGGTTACATGTAGCTACCCCACCTTCCCATTCAGAGGTATAATTCAATGGATTGTCCCGAATACTAAGCTCAACATGATGACATCGAGTAGTTCTAGTGGAACACATCTTTCTACCTTCAGGACATAAAATTATCATCCATTGTATCACTTACCATAGTCGGGGAACTACATGGATGCACTCTTTTTTATTCCCAACAACAATTTGAACACTAGAGACATCTTTAAGCACTGGGTAAAAGAGACATAGAAGTTCAAGTCGACACCCAATGAGGTCTACAAGACTTAGTCACTCAGGAAGGTCGACCAACTCTTGATCATCTTTACACCTCACATGTATGGTCAAGAGAGCACAAATACCTTTCCACAGAGTTGGGTGGTTGTGTCGGATCAGGTGGAAAATGAAGATCGGTTAATTGGTCAGACATGTTGGCTCTTCAGCTAAAGGTGCATGTTTCTAATGCCCAAAATCTGCCTAAGGAAGGAAAAGTGAGATTCTATATGTCTAGCTACCTACTCGATGCAATATATGCCTAATGATAGTTTACTGGCATGGGTTGGACTTGGACACCATCATAGCATGTTATGAACATCTATTGCAAGTTACTCTCTGAGTGCAGCTATCGAGGAGTGATGGAAAATCTATCTAACCAATTCATCGCCTCAGTTTAAAAGAGTATATTTGAATAGTATCTACCTTTCATGTCACAAGAAGTAATGCAGGGATTGCTTAACATTATAGATTGGTGTGCCTCACCTCATGGAAACTTCATCAGGATATTTGGTAGAGAGAACCCTCCACATGTGCTACCAAGGTTTGCCTTTGATAATTTGGTCATTCAAGAGGTTGCATATCACATCCCCATAGGATTAGCAATGGGACTGCACATGAGGAAGAAGGCACCATGGCCTACTCTTCCTTTGCAGATTGGATTATACGAGAACTGACACTTGGAGAACATGAATGTTGAGGCTAAAGAGTAGAAGAAGTTTGAGTTTGGGACCAAGAGTCTCAATCCATATGATCCCCACTAAATATGCAAGAACCACTGTGTGAAGGTGTATTATCCATGGATCCACAGGGCATGTCATTGGCTAGAGGAAGACCCTTGGAGGTATTACTACAACTCCTCTAGGCTTAATGAACTGGTCAGCATGGATATAGAATGGAAATGAGCTTGGAAGGCAGTAGCACCATAGGAAGAAACAACAACAACAATGGTGAGCAACAAACTGTAGCATGACAAAGGCAAGATGAAGATTGCTGAGATTGTGGAGGCTGAGTGAAGCTACACGTTTAGAGAATATCCTCCTGTTGGGAAACCAGCTTTGGTGATATAGGCGAAGAGGTTATATCACAAAAGGACTGTAAAATGGAGGAAGAGAGAGAACAAAATGCTAGAGTATGCAAAGAGAAAGTTTCAGGAAACAGAAAGGATTTTGAAAGAGTAGTAGCAGCTAAGGAGGAGAGAGAGGTAATATAAGCATAAACAAGAATAGGAGAAAAGGCAAGGCACAATGAAAGAGAAAATTGCACCTATACAGGTTGAGGAGTTAGAGCAGGAAGAAAATTAAGAAGAAGGTGAGTAAGTGCAGGTTTGGGAACTTACTCAACCACTTAGGAAAATGGTTGAAGCAAGAGACATGGAGTTTGAAGAGGAGCCACAAGACTAAGACACTGACCTCATTTCGAGAGCATTCCAGGTCACCCCATAGTCTCAACGACCTCCAAAATCAAAACTATTCCTGAGCAAGAAAGGAGAGGTTGTTCTCCTTGATGATGTTCCAGTGATGGATGTGTACAATATGTCATTCGATGAGTGATAGAAAATGATTGTATGTACATGAATAAAGTAGCCCCCAGATGATCAAGAATCACCCGCACACATAAATAGGATTAAAGGATATATAAATATGACACAATAGGAGAACGAAGGAGGCATTAGAGCCTATCCCCCCTTAGTGACAACTTGCTAAACTCCAACCATAAATCAAAGTTTAGTAAACTTTTCCTCTATGAGAGCCTTTGTAAAGATGTTTGCAACGTGATCATCTGTTGAACAATATTTCACTTCAAGAACATGGCCATGAATGAGCTTTTTGATGAAGTGCATGTGCAGTTCAATGTGTTTGTTGTGCTGATGCTGGACTAGATCTTTGCATATTTGAATGGCACTTTTATTATCACACTTATTTGTAGTCAGACGTTGTTGTCAAAAGCCAAACTCTGACAAGTTCTGACAAAGCCACATGGCTTCCTTACTAGCTTCTACAACACCATGATACTCTGCTTCTGCTGAAGAAAGAGAAATGGCACTTTGTTTCTTGTAAGCTCATGTAATAGGTCCTAAACAAAGAGAGATCACATAACCTATAGTAGACACCTGATCATCAGGGTCACCAGCCCAATCGAAATTAGTGAAACCAACCAATAGAGGAGATTCTTCTGCACTGTTATAAATACCAAACTGAACTGTAACTCAAACATAATGAGGTATTATTTTAGCTTCTTTCCAATGACTTTCATATGGGTTTTCCATAAACCGAGAAATAAGGCTAACATCAAAGGAAAGGTAAAGATGAGTATGGGTCAAATACAAAGGTTTTCCTACATGTTGGCAGTATGGGGTAGCATCAACTTTAGGGGAAGTACAAGTGACAAAAGGTTTAGCTCTAGACTGAAAGTGAGAAGGGGCTGGCTTACAGTCTTCCGTGTGAAAATGGTGTAGAAGATCACAAGTATACTTGGACTGGGAAAGGGAAATACCTTCCTTGGATTGCAAGACTTGAAGACTAAGAAAATAATTCAAGTGTCCTAAGTATGCCATTTCAAACTTCTATTTAAGGTTGGACATCACATGGTTTATAAGGTTGGGATCACTATCCATAACAATAAGATCATCAATATAAAGAAGAAGAATGATAAGAGACTTGTCCACTTTCTTGGTGTAGACAGTATAGTCATAATGACACCTAGGAAAGCTAGTTTCTAAAAGAAAGTTATCCATATTGGCATACCAAGCCTGAGGGGCTTGCTTGAGACCATAAAGGGATTTCTTAAGCTGACTTACAAGACTAGAGTCTATTTGTATAAAGCCAGTAGGTTTTTCCACATAGATTTCTTCATGCAAGTCTCGATGTAAGAAGCTAGATTTAACATCCATCAGATGGACTTCCCATTTGAGAGAGGTAGAAAGGGAAAGAACAAAGTAGATAGAGTTCATTTTGGCAATAGGGGAGAATATTTTAGTATAGTCAATGCCTTAAGCTTTTAAGAAACCCTTAGTAACAAGATGAGCTTTATGTTTATCAACTTTTCCATCTGGTCCATACTCGGTTCTGTAAACCCATTTGCATCTAACAAGTTTTCATCCCTTTGGAAGAGGAACAATATCCCATCTATAATTTTCCAATAATGAACAATATTCTTCATTCATATCTGTGCCCCAATCTGGATGGCTTGAAGCTTCTACAAAGGTTTCAGGATCATAATTCGCTAAAGCTTGAGCCAGTAAAGAAGAGGCTCTATTGAACTAAGAATGTGCACGTCATTGATCTGTAGGATCACTGGCAAGAGCACCTGCTGCATCCTGAGTATCATAGACCCATTTTGGGTACTGAGGAGCTAAAGGAGGATCCTCATGAGGTGAGGGAGGATTTTCATCCCCGCTGTCATCATCTAAAGAAGAAATATTTTCAAAAGTAGAAGGGATAGAGAGAGGTGGGACATCCACCGAAATAGGCTCGTAGGCCGATATATTTTTAGCAAACTTTACATCTCTTCTAATGATAACATTTTTGGACCTAAGTGGAATAAGTCTATATCCTTTTACATCTTTAGAATATCCAACAAAAAGACATTTTTCACTCTTATGTTCTAAAGCTTTATGTTTCTCATCTAGAATATGGGCCCATGCTTCACTTCCAAAAACATGAAAGTGCCTTACATCTGGTTTAATTGAGCTCCATGCTTCTTCTGGAGTGATATTGTTTAAAACCTTAGTAGGAGTGCGATTTACTATTTAATTTGCACATTTAGTTGCTTTTTCCCAAAAATTAAGATTAAGTCCTTTAGATTGAAGCATACAACCATTTCCTTTAAGGCGTGATTCTTCCTTTCAGCTACACCATTTTGTTGTGGAGTATATGGAACAATATGTTGCATTTGAATTCCATTCTCAGTGCAAAATTTGATGAATTTATTCTTAACATATTCTCTGCCATTACCATATCTTAGCTTTGGAATTTGATGTCAAGATTGTTTTTCAACAAAGGCCTTAAAGGCCAAGAACATGTTAAATACTTCACTCTTGAGTTTTAAGAACTATACCAAAGTGCATCTGAAGAAATCATCACTAAAAGTTAATAAATACTTGTAGCCAGCGAATGAAACAACTCTAAGTAGACCATATAAATCACTATGCACATGTTGTAAAGGGGATGAGGCATGCCAAAAGGCACATTTTTCAAAAATATCACAATGATGTTTTCTAGTTACACATCTAGAACAAACACCATCTTTGCAAGATACCATTGGAAGCACTGTCACCATATTTTCCTTACATAGGTTCTGAAGGGAGCAATAGTTTAAGTGACCAAGTCGCTCATGCCAAAGCTTGCTCACTTCATCATTATGAGCAACAAATACCGAGGGAAGATTTGATGACCCAAAGTTGTTAAAATTATACAACCTTGTAGAATCATCAACAATGCCAGTAGCTAAAATTCATCTAGGATATCTTATGTCCTTAATTACAACATCGCGACGTGAAAATTCAACGATTTTACCTTCACCTAAATGAGTTATCTAATATGCAGATAGAATTGCAGGATAAGCTTGGAACATAGAATACATAATTAAATTAACCATTGTCTAGATGAACAGTTCCAGTCCCTACAATACTAAGAGATCTATCATCACCAACATATATATTTTTGGTGTTACAATCATTTAAAGAAGAAAACTTGGCTTTGTTTTTGGCCATGTGATAAGAAGCTTGAGAATCAATGAGCCACTAATGAGAATGAGAAGAAGAAGATACATTTAATGCATAACCAGACCGAGATGCTTTTCAACCACATTCATAAAGTGTTATTCCTGAAGATGAAGTTGAAGTTGAAGAGTGCTCCAATTGGATGTTATGCTTCTTCATTGCTTCTTCAAAGGCTTCTATATTTTTAAAGCATTTGGATTCTAAGTGGCCATCTCGATTACAAAAGTGGCAATGTCTATTAGTCTTCTTCCCTTTGTTTTTATTTTCCTCATCATTTTGTTGAAATGATTTTTCATTTTGAGGCTGAAATTGCTTAAGACCCTTGTTTGGTTTAGGAGCATTCTTTTTAGGATACTGCTTCTTAGGATTCTTTGAATTTGGTTGCTGCTGGGTAGCTAAGGATTTCTTAGAAGAGTTTCCAAGATTAAGAAGACCAAGATATAAGATATTTTCTTGTTCTCTTATTAAAGAATCACAAAAGGCGTCAAAAGAGGGGGACTTGTAGTCTTGCACTTGACAAATAAAGGCTTCTCTAGTAGAATGGATGGTGGAAACAAACACAAAGTATGGTTGTCCCAACTTAGTAAGAAATGAATAGATAAGGCTACCATCTTCTTTCTTAACCTTAATACCTTCCAAGAGAAGTTTAAGGGTCTTCAACCTGGACAAAAAATCTTCAATGGAAGAAAAATTGTTGGGGTCCAATGTAAGAAACTCATTTTCGATTTGATGGGCTCTAATTTAATTTTTAATTCCAGAAACTTTAGTGAGTTGTTTCATTGATTCATTAGGAGTATCAAGTTCTGCGATGTGGAAGCTAAGGTCTGGAGAAATAGACATCCCTATAAACCCACATGCTTGATCTTGCTTATTTTCCCATTTGGTTGTGTTATCTTCATCTTGTGGTTTGGTTTCTTAGCATGAGGTTATTTTGTAAAGACCGTTACTTCTAAGTAAATCCACAATGTAGGACCACCATTGGAAGTAGTTGGTGCTATGAAGAATAAATTGGCATGGATTTCCCATTTTAACATAAACTAAAGTTATAGATTCTGAAACTAAGTGTTCCAATCAAAAGATCTTGAAAAGTTAGGCTGATTTAAAAAACAGCTCTGAAAACAGCTTTCGGATGAAGAAGATATGGATTTTTGAAGAAAAATTGTTGAAGATGCCAATGAAGTGCGTGAATATGTGGAAATGAATGATAAAGTTATATTTAAAAAAAGTCCCCCCACCCTGCCTTTCAAAACATAAATCTAATTAGCTTACTTAAAAAAAAAAATATGTCACTCAATTTTATAAATAAGTGAAAGTCACTTTTACAATGGTACTTTATGACCTACCCATTAAATTGTAACTTAAATAAAAGATAAAGAGACTTTTGAATTATAAGTGACTCACTTTTTATAATGGGTGAGAACACTTTTACATAAAGTAACTTTAAAACATAACCTACATGTGCTTTTTGAAAAAGTAACTCAACAAAAAGAAAGACTTGAACCCAAGACCTCTATTCTCATAAAGTGATGTTGGAACAAGTGAACTAGTTTAAAAGGTTAGTAATTTTTGGAAAAGAGGAAGGTTTTTTTTTTTTTTTTTAGTCACTGAAGCTTTGAGGTGCATGCTTACTTGAGAAAGCTCTTTTTTTCCTGTAGATCTTAAAAATGACGTAGCTAGGGCTACCAAAAACCTTTTTGTGTCAAATGAAAGGGATTTCTCACTAGAGCATATGATCCTAACATAATAGAGTAGTCCTTTCAGCCTAAAAGCAGTCAGAAAGATATTTAGGAAACGATAGTCAGATGTGGTTCTACCGGCTTCAGATTTGGATCAATAATAGACGTGGCCCTCAAATAGCTCTGATACCATGTAGGAATTTATAGGGTAAGTTCCTTATATAAAACACCAAAAGACACCACTCACAAATAGATCACAGATCAATATACCATTATTCTTGATGTGGTTAAAGCCCTTAAAGAGGGAAAAAATCCATGCCCTGAGCCAATGCGGCCACTTCAGTCAATTTATTAATAAAACAATGAAAATTTACATAAGCTTCTCTCATGAATGGTTACCCTACAAATGACCCTCCATGTTCTTTAAATAGAATCATGGACCGATCGGGTGTTAAGCCACGGATCAAGTGTCGGTAATACCAAGGAGAGGATGAACCATCGGATCACTACATGTCTAGAACATATCATTACCATCGAATTGTAAGTTACAAATGTACATAGTAAAGAAACACACTTTACCTAACTCTAAACTAGACCAAGTTATACTTAACTATTTCCTATGTGTTGGAATATCCTAACATCCCCCCTTAAGAACAACTTGGGATTAGATTGAAGGATGTACAAATATGACACAATATGAGAATGAAGGAGGCATTAGAGCCTATAATAGGAAAGAGTGATTGTGCCAGATGTCAGAAGACATCTAGCTACCATGTCTGATGCTTATAGGGCTTATGTAAAAGCCATGAGTTCAACAGTCAAGTTATTGACAGTAGAGAATGATCGGATTGCAAAGGACTTGCAAGGGGTGAGGAAGAGAACAGAACAATCCGCAGGATCCACTATGACAGAGATGAGAAGAGTGATACTTGCTAAAGTATAGACTATTCAGAGAACCATGCAAAATCTCTATGGCATATTTGTCACCATGCACAAGGAATTTGTCCATCTATATGGTTCTATATAGAAATGTGCAAAGATAGCCCAAGCTCTCAAATACATCCACACTACTATTACACATGTAAAAGAATGGAAATTGAGGTACAAGGGAGCCCCACTTGTAGAAGATAATGAAGCCATATGTTGAGCTAGAAAAGCCACAAATCATGATGTTGATATGGAATTATTAGGAGCTTCTTCTGCACATCACCAGCATTGAGGCTTCCTATGGAGGATTTTTCAAGAGTCTCGATGTGCTAGGGAGGACACACAAGATCCCTTTAATCAGAACCCTCACTCAAGCTGTGGAGAGGAATCGAGTCCTGCTGGAGGTTGACAACTACATAGAGAAGTTGATGTGAAAGGCCACAAATGATGACTTGTAGCTGAGCATAAGAAACATGCAGAAGTACATCGGTAGTTGAGCCACCATTAGAAAAGTGCTACGCATGCTTCAAGATGAGCTAGAAAGAGGTTCCAAATCCATATACCCAGAATCCATGGAGGCAAGACTCTGTTTTGAGAAAGACATCACCAAATAGTATGTGGTCACAATAGTCCAGTAGCAAGGTTGGTATAAGTTTTCTATTGAAGACCACCAAGATGATATTTCCGAGTTGGTATTTTCCCAAGACCCCAAGTGATGACTTTCATGTTGTTAGCCTGACTCAATCCTCTTTTGTCCCACATGGGTATATGTTGAAATTGTACTATTATTTGTAAATATATTGTAAGTGAAACACCGAGTGTCATTAGTGGAATGTGGATAGTCACTATGTAGTGCGAAGTGTTATTTGTGGAGTTGAAGAGTCATGAGTGTAGTCATAGAGTCAAAGGTAAATGTCAAGGGTCACCCCACCCATTTTTATATATAGAACCTCATAACTCATCGTATAGGATTTTGGGAGCCAATATTTTGGCTACGAATTGTTTAGAGAAGGCTTGGAGAGTATTATGATGAGCTTTGGCTTCTCCACAATGTAGAGTGAATACATCTATTTGGAGGAGAAAGCGATGTTGACTGTAATATTCCACTATTGGCGGTAGTGGATGTCAATGGTGTTTGTATGGATGGAAATTTTACATAATAACATAACTAAGCCAACACATTTTCATGCATATGTTGTTATTGTAGTTTGACTATTTTGGTTACTTTAGCAATGTAAGTTATCTAACTTACACATTTGTGTATGAACTATTTTTTATACAACTGTATGAATCTTGTTGAAGACATGTTTTTGTATTAACCCATCACTTTAGATTGTGGACAATTCCCCTTTCGTCCTATGATTTCATTCTTCTCATTTGTTCCTTTCAAGCTATTCACTATTACAAGCTTCTACCGGACACACTTCCTTTTCCCTTATGTGTGTTAGAACATATCTCACTTGACTCACTATAAGGTCACACACGTGCTTCTGAAAAAGTTATCATACTTACCTCCTTTTTCTACTGTGGTGAAGGTACTACTTTACTACCCACTGTTGGGACTCTTACACCAAACGGTCTGATTTCTAGTTGGGACTTCTTATCAGGGAGATCCCTTGACATGATGGAGAGTCCGAAACCATCAACAAAATTATAGTAGGTTTTCCTTAGCTCTAATCTCAACTGATTCTTTCTCTGAAATGACATGCATGATATATTTATGAGTGAATTATTAGCTAACTACTTGAGCACTGAAGTTTCACTAAAGCTACTCCCCACTACTAGACCTCCTACTAGTTCCTCCAACAGTTGGATCTAGATTAATTGAATTTAACTTAGTTAGACTAAATTAATTCATTACAACTCAAAAGAACTCAACCTGGACACCTAAAAGTTAGGAATCATTCTACATGACTCTAGATATGCTTCCAACTCGAATTTACTGAGCCAACTAAGTCAACTTAGCTTAGTTAATTGTTACAAGTTGCTATTAGAATAGAATTTTGATTTAGTTCAAGGACAATTAAATTAGGATTTTTCTTGATGTTATTTTTGATATTTCTTGTTTCTATTTTCCACACTCCTTCTCAAAAGAAAAGGAATTTAACTCTATCCCAATCCAGTACCTTTGGAATGGTCCACATACAACTCTTTTCCTTGTTGGTATTGTTACTACAACACCTGCAACCAAAAAACATCCAAACAAAATCAAGTGAATCAACTATGTCTACAACTGTCTACTAGGAAAAATTGTGTTTTTGTTGAATTTGCTACTTAGCGTCCTACTTTGTTGTCAACACTTCTCTGGACTCCTCAGTATCTCACTTACACTGATCCTCTTACGACTGAATATTGTGGTCCCCCATAGAAAGGTAATGATTCTTGAGACAACACACCTCAATGGACCCTACCCAAATTTCTGAAACTCTTGGACTAAGGTTTCATATCCCCTGACCTAACACTTGGAGGTATGGCTACATGTTCTCCTTCTACCCAATCGGCTCGAAATTTCCCCCTACTAGAGGTCTGTGC
Organism: Pinus taeda; assembly: GCA_000404065.3. Classification (NCBI taxonomy): domain Eukaryota; kingdom Viridiplantae; phylum Streptophyta; class Pinopsida; order Pinales; family Pinaceae; genus Pinus; species Pinus taeda. The sequence goes on from APFE030745364.1 coordinate 333,401, forward strand.
TTGAGTGGATGTCTCCACTTGGCCTGCTCTCTGCTTCTCCAGTTATGGCTACTCCACAACATGGTGAGGTTGTTTTTGAGGTTCCATATGAGGCTAAATTTCGAGAAGTAATTCATGCTTCCTCTCCACCACAAAGTCTCTAACCATTTCCTTTCTTCTCAAGGATTTTCATGCATCTTGTACCTCAATTTCGTACAAGTTCTTCAATTGCACACTAATTTATTTCACTTGTCCCTTTGCGATGTGCCTAAGGAAAAGCTTTCCTTTACAAAAAATCACATCGTAGTCATGGTCTTTGAATACCATGATGAAACAAGATTCTTCATTAGTCATGGAACATACATCAAATATGTGATTCTAAGAGGGGAGCCAAACTCCCTCTGAAAGGTAACAATACCAATGTCAATCGTGCTATACCTCCCATCATCTCCAAACTCTATTTTATACCTTATTTGTTTTCCTCCAAGTCACTAAACAGATCTTTATTTCCCATCATATGGAATGAGTCACCACTGTTGAGATACCACATGCTTCTCATTACAGTGTTGGCCATGCATGCAATGAGAGTGAAATCATGTTCGAATTGTGAAGCTAGAGCTTCACTTGCTGATGTTGCTACAAGCTTCTTCTTGCTTGCTTTCTTCTATGGGAATTTCATGGTTAAGTGCTCGAACTCGTGATGGTGAAAACACTTGATGTTTGACAAGTTCTTATTCTTACTACCGTCCTCACCTTGGGACTTCTTTCCCTTGTATTAATTTTCTTTATTGACTAATGAAAAGTACTCTTTCGCTTCTTTAGATGATGTCCCATCTCTAGTGTTCAGCTTAATCTGTTCCTATACCAAGTAGGACCAGAACCTCTCGCACTCTGGTAGTGTCTCTCTCCTATTAACTAAGTCTAGATAGTTGTGCTAGCTCCAGTGAATTCTTAGAACTGCTAGAATCACCAGATTGTCTTCTACAATAGTAATGCTCAATTCTAAGCTCATCCTAACATTGGGTGAACTTGGTCAAGTAATTTGTAATTAAGTCACCCTTCTCCATATTGATCTTTTTTAGCTTTTCCTTTAGTGCCAACCTCCTGTGGTCACTACTATTTTGAAACAGGTTCGTCAATGCCTTTGACATTGCAAAAGGAGTTTCCTTAACATGGATATTTGATAAAATATGATCTCAAACTCTTTCTAGGATAATCCTTCTCACCTTTTCCACATACTTTCCCCACTGAATGAGATCATTAACACTAGATGTTGGAGGCTTAGGGATATCATGGTCTATGAATTCTTTCAGCCCATTTTCTTCCAATACTGCCTCCATCTTGTCCTTCTAAGCTATGTAATTTAAGATACACACCAAGGCATGCTTAAGTCTCAAACCATAGAGTGACATCTTGCTGACTCTAAAGTATGAAACTGCAAATTTGATTTCACTTGCACAAGAAACTCGTATGATCCTCTTCTAAAGTGAGTTCAACTTCGATACCATGTATATTTTTACTGTTTATTTAAATTGCTTATCTGATATGTTAAAAACAACGCTATGAATCTATTGTACTTATCAATAGAAAAGAAAAAAATGATCAATGAAAGGACTTAGCAAAAAAGGAATAGTTTCAATCAAACATAACACAATATTTTTCTAGGGAAAGAAGCTGGTCGAAACCATGACTATTTATATTTTATTATCCAAATAATTTGAGAAGAAAATGAAATGCTTGTACAACCAGAACAATCTTTGCACAAGTACAATCTATCCCACTGCTTCACAAACTAGCTCAAGCCAACATTTAGCCAAATTTGTTGCTTGACAAGCCCCTACTTCCTTGTGTAATTCTTGATGAAATTAGCGCATATTTAATTAGCAAATTCCCTCACCACAACTGCACATGAACCATCTGTAGTAGTCAAAAAATTATACAACTGATAGTACACTGCCCTTGAACTCTAATATCAAATGGGGCTTTCTCTGCTCTAAAATGCATGAGTTATTTATGAGTGGATTATCGGTTAACTTATTGACCACTAAAGTTGCACCAATGTTGCTCCCCATTACTAGGTCTCCTACTAGTTCCACCAACATTTGGAACTAGTTTAACTAATTTATCTTAGTTAGACAGAATTAATTAATTATAACTCAAGAGAACTCAACTTGGACACCTAAAACTTAGGAATTACTCTACATGACTCTAGATAGAATTCCAAAATGAATTTACTTAGCCAACTAAGTAAACTTAACTTAGTTAACTGTTACAGGATGTTATAAGAATATAATTTATATTTATATACCAATTTAATTCAAGGAAAATTAAATTAGCATTTGTATTGATGTTATTTTTAACATTTCTTGTTGTTATTTTCGACACGATCCATGGTTAACGTGCACCAGTGAATCTATTCACCTGAGTGTCACCCCCTCACCAATTCTCTCCAAAATTATTTACCTAAATTTTAATTCAAAAATAATAATTTTCCTCACCCCAGTAACACACCCTATTTCATCTCCTGGTTGTCTCTTCATCCCCCTTTTCTAATCAATTTGTGTTAACTACAAAACTCAATTAAAAAGTCTCATATTTGGTTTCCTAACTACCTCCTAATTTTACTCAATTTTCCTCTTAGATGGATATTCTTCTGTTGGCTTACCACATGGAGGTTCTCTCAATTTATCTAATTTAATGTATTAATCTTTATTTTAATTCACCGCCCTCTTTTGTTAATAAAGTTTAACTATTTTAGGATTAAATTTTATAATTAACTCTATGTCCCTCTTCCCCCCTTTTACCTATTAAAATACTTATGTACATTACCCACCTAATATTTCTCAATATGGGAAGGGTAGAGTTATCAAGTTACAATATTTTTATATTTTCCTATACTCCCCTTACCTAAAGTTTTTTATTTATTTAATTTCCTTGGTTCTAACCTCATTTACCATTTGATGTGAAATGCTAAGATTTTCATATCTTGATTATGTTTAGTAGTTTCTTTTTTATGTCAAGGGCGTCAAGTTAGTTATTCCCTTCAAGTACTTCCTTTTGAAATTTCAAGGGTGCAACACCTAGCAATTCCTTCTTGATTCCAAGAGTGTCATGTTAGCTATGCCCTTCAAGAACTTCCCTTGAAGTTCTAAGTGTGCCATGTTGCTTTCCCTTTAAGCATCTAGTGGCTACGAAGGGGAAAATTAAGTGCAACAGCAAACACTGCTATCATCTCTCATGTTGCCCTCTAGAGTGAGACTAATGGTGTTAAGAATCAAGGTATCCATCTTGATGCATTCGCCCCAATAGATCCTCATGAGCAACCCAATTTGGGACTGGCCCCCATGACATCACAATATTCAAGGTAAAGGCGGCCCAACCCTTCCAACCCAAGTCATGGTGGGAGTGCTAGCAGGTGAAATAAGGAATGTTATCCCACTACTCCCATGCAGTTTCATCTATTTATACAACCCCAACAACCATGTATGAGTCATTCAATCAAGGAACTAACTTGTGCCTGCAATGACTAACATGTCATTAGAATTTATAGCGATATTCAAACTAAACTTTAAAATTCCAAAGATAAAATATTCACTTATATCAAACAATATGTTTTCAACTCATCACATCAGAGTGAATCTAGTGGTTTCTTATCATACTCTATATTTATCAGTAACAATGTTTCACAGTTTTAGTCACTCACATAATGCCATATTTTAAATCATCAACATGACATAGTCATCCACATCATTGTTCATCGTGAAACAAAATTAATGTAAGTATCCAAAATAAGGAATGAATTGATCACACTTATGATGATCATAACATCAGTAAAAAAACATACATATCCATCAAAGTTATCATCATCATAACACCAACTAGGAAATAAACACATCCATCACATCCACTAATAGTAGATTCAAGTGTCTAAATCCTCAACTTGAGGTCCTCAAAGGATAATGTGGCAACCTTAAGGCTAAATCAATGTTAATTTCATATCAAAGTTAGTTAACTAGAGGGGGCACTACAAATGTAGTCAAACAAAGTCAACTTTTCAAGTCAATGCATAAATAGTTAAGCATGTTAAAACTTGGTGAACCACATTTAACAATACTCAACCATGATGAATATTATTTATTAATTGTGGTCCTCATTCACTATAACTTAGACATATTCAATTATAACCAACCATGGTTAACAAAAGTCAAACATTTTAAACCTTAATCAACTAAGGTCATATTTGGTTGGTCATGGTAAAGATTTAAAAACATTTAATAATAACAATATTAATATTAATAAAGTTGATTAATAATAATAATAATAATGATATTGTGAGATCAAAATGGTACAAAAATATAAGGAATGTCATAATGGGATGGACATTGTCGCAATGTTACATTAAAATGCAATTTAACCAAAATCACAATGCAACATTAAAAAATTAGTCAAACACCACAATTTATATAAATTAAAAAACCATAATTTCTAATTTTGTTGACCATGTTTGGTTGTTTGATTATGTTTTACAGCCAACACTCATCAACTATAATCAAAGATAATTGTATTTAAATATAACCGATCATCATTAATAATTCAACATAGTCAACCACATCGGTCAATCATAGGAAACCATAGTCAGAAAAATATAACCATTAATCAAACACAATCAATCATAATGGTTAATCAAGGTCTATTTTGTCAACTTTGGTCAACCATGGTCTCCCATGATTAAGCATGGCCAACTATGGCCAACAGTGACCAAACATGATCAATGATTGTCAACCAAGGTCAACCGATGCCATTCAAGATCAAGATTGTTATAATAGTCAACAATGGTTGACGATGATCAACCATGTCTAACAAAAGTTAACGTAGTTAGAATGGTCGAACGTGGTCAACTATGATCAGCTATTGTCAACCATGATCAACCATAATGGGCAAGCAATATCTCTATTATTAGAATACTTGAACATGATCGACCAAGATCAACCATGGTCATCCAAGCTCAAGCATGATCAATGTTGGTCAAGCATGGTCAACCAAGATTAACATTGCTGAAATGATCAAACATCATTCGGAAATGTAAACCATGGTAAGCTATGATTAAATATGGTCAACCATGGTCTACGATTGTCAAACATGGTCAACCATGATCAACCATGATCAACTATAATTTTCAATCAATATATCCATGGTTAGGATGGTTGAAAATGGTCAACCATTATCAACCATGGTTATGCATGGTCAAGCATCATCAACCACGGTCAACCATGTTCAGCTAAGATGAACCTTGGTAGAATGGTAAAGAATTCTCAACCAAGGTTAGTTGCAATCAACCATGGTCAACTATGATCAACCATAATGGCCAGTCAAGATCTAGTTAAAATGGTTGAACATGGTCATCAAGGTCTTTGTGGTTGAATATGGTCAACCATATTGGTCAATCAAGGTGTTATCAGTTAGGAAACAATTTCTAAATTATTCACATTAGTTTGATTGTAGAGGTTAGGTGTTAGTCTGGGTTTAATTTTTCCATGTTTGCTTTAGTGTCTAAGTCCTAGGAGTCTTGTTGGTATGTTTAAATAAAGGTCAACACTCCATTTTCATTCATCAGTGGTCTCACATCACACCTAAGCTCCATATGTCAATCCTATTTCAAAGTTCTTATGCGCAGTGAAACTGTCTAGGTGTTTTCGTAACGCAAAACCCAGTCTAGGAGTTTTCACAGCGCAAAACCTAGAATTTGCATTGGCTACGCTATGAAATCAGGGATTCATGCAGATCCATGTCAAATGTCATCCAACTATCAAATCTACTAGAATTTGTTAGATTTTCATCGTCAATTGTCAATCCATACACCTTGCCTATCACATTCGACTGCTCATTCTTATCATTAGGTTCGTTAGGTGTCTTGGTGCACTCAAGTTTCAAATTTCAAAAAAGGAGCCAAGTATTTTCAGTTATGATTATGTATGGTTTCATCTATGAGAAGAAAATTGACAAGCACTTAATCAGAATTGTTTGAAGCCAAGTGAGGTAGCTTCCCTTTTCATTCCAAGAGAGGCAATGATCGAGATTAAGATGGTGCAAGCTCTTTCAATTTTCATCTTGCAGGAATTCCATGGAGTTGTTTATAGAAAATGAGGATCATAGGTGAGGCAGGTGTATAATATTGAACAAGCTTTCAAACAGGTTGGCTGTTGGAGATTCAACGAAAAACTTCAAGGAGGTCACATGCAAGTCGCCAAAGAATTTGCTTCCAATTTCACAGGATTTAATTCAAAGGTTGGAGTGCTTGAATTACCAATCTCTCTAGAGGTTATATCTGTAGTCACTGAAATCCCAAGAAATACAATTTTAAAAAAGAGAACTATGTGTTTTTGACTCACACAGCAGTTTCGTAGTGCGCTACGAAACTGCTGAAGGCGACAATTTTGTTTTTGAGGATCTACCTTGAAAGAAAGAGAGGATTATTTTGAAAAGGATGTTGCTGCAAAGGTGTAATAAGATAGCATCAGAAGCTTGATCCCTAATCACAAGGTAAATTCAAGAAATGAAAACATATACACATACCAGACCTTGCGCTACGAAATCACTGAAGCAGCCTTTTTCAAGAAAAAAACTGTTTTTAAGCAGTCAACTTCCAGCAGGTCCCCAGAGCAACTGAAAAAATATTTTCAAAAATTGAAAGAGGTTTTTATTTCTAACATAACGAACTAAAAAAATTTCTTTCAGTTTCTTCAAATTAATTATGATCTGGGATAAATGGGTGACTAAACTTGCGCTACGAAACTGCTGTAGGTGCAAGTTTTTTCACAGGCATATTTCTCTGTTTTACACCTGTTTTTCAAAGACACATTATGGGAGGTAGAGAAGGTGTTTCAAAAATCCAAGGGAGGGTTTTGTTTAGAATGGATTGTTTCACAAAAGCCTCCTTCAGTTTTTCCACATACGTTTTTTGTGAGAATTTATGAGCTCTGTTCGAAGACCCATTTTTCAGCCACAATAGAGCAAGGGACAGTCTCCTAGTTTCTAGGAACATCAAAAAGATGAGTCATCAAGGGCCGGCTGGAAGGTTATGAGCACCATCAAGTTCGACTTCATGGAGTTTTAGGTGTCAAAGAATGTTTTAAATGTTTAGATAAGGTTGTTGTAATAATAATAAGGAGTTACACTCCTAGTTGTATTAGGTTTCTAGGACTCCTAGTTAGTTGTCCTTTGTATTAAATAGTTAGTTTTAAGTGTCAATAGGTGTCAAATTAGGAGGAATTCGAATTCCCCTAATGCTAGAGGAAGGAATCTACCTGAACTCTATATATGGGAGAAGAACTAATGTATTTGGGGCTGGAAAATGTTAGAGAAAAAGACTACTTTTGTAAATGTTATGCAGGGATTGATATATACAGGAGCAGTTGGACTTTTCTAAAGCTGAGATTCTTAGTGTACTTTAGTGAGCTTCACATTTTATCTTTGATATGCTTTACTTCCATAGTCTTAATCCTTGTTACTCAGAATTTATGGAGGAACATGCTCTGACTTCCTTTAAGTGTTAAACTATGGTGAATTGAGTTCTTGGGTCTTACCTTTGGATGTTTTTCTTCAATGTTTTAATACTTATTACTCAGAATTCATGGTTACTCATGCTCTGACTTCCTTTAGGTATTAAACTTTGATCTATCACTTTAAATTCTTTCCTTTTGAATACCTTGATGTATCATTACTCTGAATTCATGCCCACATGCTCTGACTCCTATGAACTTCAAGTTATTGAGACTTTCTTGAATGTGTCACTATCTCATTGAAGTATATACAAGCCTCAGTTTTATAAGAAGAGCTATTTGTTATCCTTATCTCTATCACTGACTCAATAGCCCAATGGTAGCAAGTCTCCATCTTCCAATCTATACACATATAAAATCACAAACCATAGACTTAGTCATCTATCCATATCTTTAATTAATATCATTGACCCTTTGAGAGAGCCCTCTCAGGCTAAGGAGGCTAAGCCTTAGCTAAAAGATTGGTTTGAAATAGTTACACTGAGATAGTATGATCAACAGCTTATCAGGGTCCTATTTTGGTGATAACATTTTGGTGCATCTGCCGGGAGCCTGAAGTCTATTCATTCTCGAAATTAAGAGGCTGAAGTTCTGAAGGTAGCAAGAGCTTAGACTTCTTTTTGAGGCTGCAAAACTACCTTCGCGACTCCACACATCGAATAAGAAATTGGAAGGTGACTCTGCTACTAGAGGATCAGTAGCTTGATGAAGTTTCAAGATGAGTTCCACTGAGAGAATGAATGCCAGGTATTCCCCTATGAATCGGTCTCATATCCCTAGTTTTCCAAATCCTATGCCAAAGGTTGAATGGTTAGATGATCTTCCAATATCCAAAGATGAAAAGAAGGACAATGGTGCTCTTCATTTGGTTAGGTTCCATATGCATGTACGCAGTCTTAATGTTCATTTCCCTAAAGATTGTCTCCTGAAGATGTTTATGACCACTTTAGAAGGAAAAGCATGGTCTTGGTATAAAGGTTTGTAAAATGGTTCAATATATTCGCTTGCTAATTTTCATGATGAATTCTATGAGATGTATAAAGAATGTCATCCTTCCTTATTCTTTCTCAAAGATTGCTGTAGAAATTCTTTAAGTCTTATTCAGTACTTGGAGGATTGTTATGATGATGATGAATTTATGGATGAAGAAATTTTAGAGGCTCTTCATAACAATGCATTTCAACACCAAGAAGAAAGTATAACATCTCATGAAATGCAGCATGAAGATCAGCAGTGGTTTACTTATGAAAATCATATTACATCCTCTGAGATTGATGTAGAGATGCAACAGATTTGTCAGGCTTCAGAGAATTACAAGTATGAAATTGATTGCAAACATTAAGAAGAAGTACTGGAAAATAACTTTTATAGCCCTCATGCAGAGGAAAAGGTTGTTCAATTTTGTAATTCCTTGCAGTAGCTTACTTCAAAGGATGATCACAATAGTGAAGAAAATTACATTGTCTATGGGAATCATGCAGAAAGGCAGTTGGTTAGCACATCAAAGGAATTTTGTGTGGCTGAGGATTAGTTGTCTGAAGAGATAGAATGTTATGATGATTATCAAAATAACCATGTTTTCTTTGACCCTATAAATGAATACATGGAAAAGTTTTGCACATTAGTATTTCATTTTCATTTGCATTATGAAGATCATATACATTATAAGTTGATTTGGTCAGCTCACTATCATGGTTATTTTGAGGTTTAATGCAGTCAAGAGCCTCTAATATCAGAAAGGACAATTGATTGACTTTATTGGAAATATCATGTTGCTTGACCTAAAGTGGAAATTGATAGAGTAGGTAGGTAGGAAAATGAAAATAAGCTCAAGGTTGACAAAGCATATTTCAGTAGATATAGATTTCTTTCTCCTACAGTGATCATCAAGCTTAAGCCAGAGGTGAAGGCCCAAGAAGCTTAAAGGGGATTCTTGTCAAGCAAATTTCCATTTGTCATAAGAGGATAAAGCAATGGACCTACGAGTTCTTAGTGTACTACAGGAGCACACTATCCCAAGTGGAGCCACTGTTATCACTTAGGAAACAATTTCTAAATTGTTCACATCAGTTTGATTGTAAAGGTTAGGTGTTAGTTCGGGTTTAATTTTTCCATGTTTGCTTTAGTGTCTAAGTCCTAGGAGTCTTGTTGGTATGTTTAAATAAAGGTCAACACTCCATTCTCATCCATCACTGGTCTCACGTCACACCTAAGCTCCATATGTCAATCCTATTTCAAAGTTCTTATGCGCAGTGAAACTATCTAGGTCTTTTCGTAGCGCAAAACCCAGTCTAGGAGTTTTCGCAGCGCAAAACCCAGAATTTGCACTAGCTACACTACGAAATCAGGGATTCATGCAGATTCGTGTAAAATGTCATCCAACTACCAAATCTACTATAATTTGTTAGATTTTCATCATCAATTGTCAATCCATACACCTTGCCTATCACATTAGACTGCTCATTCTTATCATTAGGTTCTTTAGGTGTCTTGGTGCACTCAAGTTTCAAATTTCAAAAAAGGAGCCAAGTATTTTCAGTTATGATTATGTATGGGTTCATCTATCAGAAGCAAATTGACAAGCGCTTAATCAGAATTCTTTGATGTCCAAGTGAAGTAGCTTCCCTTTTAATTTCAAGCGAGGCAATGATCGAGATTAAGATGGTGCAAGCTCTTTCAATTTTCATCTTGCAAGAATTCCATGGAGTTGTTTACAGAAAAGAAGGATCATAGGTTAGGTAGGTGTATAATATTGAACAAGCTTTCAAACAGGTTCGCTGTTGGAGATTCCACGAAAAACGTCAAGGAGGTCACATGCAAATCACCAAAGAATTTGCTTCCAATTTCACAGGATTTAATTCAAAGGTTGGAGTGCTTGAGTTACCAATCTATCCAGAGGTTATATCTATAGTCACTAAAATCCCAAGAAAGACAATTTAAAAAAAGAGAACTACGTGATTTTGACTCACACAGCGGTTTCGTAGCGTGCTACGAAACTGCTGAAGGTGACAGTTTTGTTTTTGAGGATCTACCTTGAAAGAAAGAGAGGATTATTTTGAAAAGGATGTTGCTGAAAAGGTGTAATAAGATCACTTGAGAAGTGTGAGCCCTAATCAAAAGGTAAATTCAAGAAATGAAGACATATACACATACCAGACCTTGCGCTACGAAATCACTGAAGCAACCTTTTTCAGGAAAAGAATTTTTTTAAGTAGTCAACTTCCAGGAGGTCTCCAGAGCAACTGAAAGAATATTTTGGAAAATTGAAAGGATTTTTTATTCCTAACATAATGAACTAGAAAAAAATATTTTATTTTCTTCAAATTAATTGTGATCTGGGAGAAATGGGTGACTAAACTTGCGCTACGAAACTGTCGTAGGTGCAAGTTTTTTCACAGGCATATTTCTCTATTTTACACCTGTTTTTCAAAGACACATTATGGGAGGTAGGGAAGGTGTTTCAAAAAACCAAGAGAGGTTTTTGTTCAGCATGGATGGTTCCACAAAAGCCTCCTTCAAGTTTTCGACATACGTTTTGCTTGAGAAGTTATGAGCTCTATCCCAAAACCCATTTTTCAGCCAGAACAGAGCAAGGGATAGTCTCCTAGTTTCTAGGAACATCAAAAGGATGAGTCATCAAGGGCTAGCTGGAAGGTTATGATCACCATCAAGTTCGACTTCATGGAGTTTTAGGTGTCAAATAATTTTTTAAATGTTTAGATAAGGTTGTTGTAATCATAATAAGGAGTTACACTCCTAGTTGTATTAGGTCTCTAGGACTCCTAGTTAGCTGTCCTTTGTATTAAATAGTTAGCTTTAAGTGTCAATAGGTGTCAAATTAGGAGGAATTCGAATTCCCCTCATGTTGGAGGAAGGAATCTACATGAAATCTATATATGGGAGAAGAACTAATGTATTTGGGGTTGGAAAATGTTAGAGAAAAAAACTACTTTTGTAAATGCTATGCAGGGATTGATATATACAGGAGCAGTTGGACTTTTTTGAAGCTGAGATTCTTAGTGTACTTCAGTGAGCTTCACATTTTATCTTTGATATGCTTTACTTCCATAGTCTTAATGCTTATTACTCAGAATTTATGGAGGAACATGCTCTGACTTCCTTTAAGTGTTAAACTATGGTGAATTGAGTTCTTGGGTCCTATCTTTGGATGTTTTTCTTCAATGTTTAAATACTTATTACTCAGAATTCATGGTTACCCATGCTTTGACTTCCTTTAGGTATTAAACTCTGATCTATCATTTTAAATTCTTTCCTTTTGAATACCTTGATGTATCATTACTTAGAATTCATGCCTGCATGCTCTGACTCCTATGAACTTCAGGTTATTGAGACTTTCTTGAATGTGTCACTCTTTCATTTAAGTATATACAAGCCTCAGTTTTATAAGAAGAGCTATTTGTTATCCTTATCTCTATCACTGACTCCATAGCCCAATGGTAGCAAGTCTCCATCTTCTAATCTATAAACATATAAAATCACGAACTATAGAGTTAGTCATCTATCCATATCTTTAATCAATATCATTGACCCTTTGAGAGAGCCCTCTCAGGTTAAGGAGGCTAAGCCTTAGCTAAAAGATTGGTTTGAAATAGTTACATTGAGCTAGTCTGATTAGCAGCCTATCAGGGTCTTATTTTGGTGATAACACAAGGTATCTATGTTCAATAATGGTCAACCATGACCAACCATGACTAACCATGGTCAACCATGATTAATCATTATTAGCCATGGTAAACCATGAGAAAACATGTTTGAATATGGTTAACCATGGTCAACCGCTATCAGCCATGGTGAAACATTGTTAAATATGGCTGACCATGGTCAACCATTATGAATGAGAATATGTCAGCGTCAACCATTATTAACCATTATTAACCATGTTCAATAATTGTCAATCACGATCAATCATCATCAAGTATCATCAACCATTGTCAATCGTTATTGAATATGGTCAATGATGGTCTACCATGATTAACCATGGTTGAATATTGTTAACAATGATTAACTGTATCCAACCATGATCAATGTATCTAGGGTTGAATATGGTCAACGATGATAAACTGTGATCAACCGTTGTCAACTATGATCAACCATGATCAAGAATGATCATCTTTCGTCAATAATAATCAACCTAGAACACTCCATGCTCAACCGAATCATAATAGCCAACCAAGGGATATATGGTTGAATATGTTAAACCATAATGGTTAATAAAGCTCTCCATGGTTAAATATGGTCAATAATGGTCAACTCTCTTCGACCATGGTTCAATCCATGAATCATCTCAACCATTAATGTAACCATTTTTATAGCATTAATGTAAGACTCACCATAGTTAACCTCATCATCCTTGATTGATATCATCAACCCTTGTCAACCATGGTTAATAAATCCACCCCACACACACTGATTATAACTAACACAACATTATTTTTTAATGTGGTTGATACACATTGATCCATAGCATTTTCAACATTTTATATGTTAATCAACATATACAAACGACATTGATTGATATATATAAAACACATTATTAAATATTATTGTGCTAGTTTCATTTCACTTTATTCAAATAAATAAATAAAAAATATTTATTTTTTCCATTTTATCCACTGTAAAAAATTGAAACAAACCCTAAATAGGGTAGTGTCCATTATACAAATAGATTCTCCTTTCTCCTTTCTCGCGACTCTACTTTGTATTTTATGGTCTCCATTTATATCAAGTCATATGAGATGGTTTATAAGTTAGAATTTATATTTTTTATATTAT
>APFE030745364.1:347104-395587 GCA_000404065.3 Pinus taeda
TTTAAGATATAGTATTAAAGATTATGTTTTCGAAAGTAAAAAATAATTAAAAACTTTATCTTTTTATTAGTAAATTACGATTTCCGAACAATATTAAAAACATTTTAACGTTGGTGGTTCATCTCATTCATATGCAATATTGAGTAGGATAGCAAATTTACCTTTTTCTAATATTTATTGAGAAAGTGTGAAATTAATTTCTCTATTTTGTCATTAACATCTAATGCCACTTATTTAATACATAAGAAATATAATATTATTATTTTGGAATAATAAATCAAATTATTATTTTCAGTAAATTATAATTTTACAAAATTATAAAACAATAATTGGTGGTGGCTGATATCATTTTTATTAGAATACTCTTTTTAATAGTATATTTTTTTTCTCTAAATATTTTTGGGGAAAAAGGGTGAAAGAATAATACCTCATAAACATTTTTGATTTACAAACACATATCTAATATTAAGCCAATATCTAACATTATTAATATAAACACATGTCTAATTCATAAAACTAAAATAATATGTAAAACACATATATTTTATTCAAAAAAACCTAAAATAATATGATTTTAGCGTGATAGATTTCATGTGTATGCATTTAAAAAAAATGTCTACCGCAAAACTCTCTAATAATTTGACTCATTTACCAATTGCAATGATTTTATTAAACGGAAAGCTATAACCATTGGAAGACATTTTTTTAAGAATCGCCAAGGGTCAATTTTGGGAATCGCCCCTGGATGCACCAAGCCAAGGTCAATTCCAGGAATCATCAAAGGTCAATTTCGGGAATCCCCTATTATACCGATTTTGGGAATAGCCAAGGGTCGATTATTGGAATTGTATAGGGTCGATTTCAGGTATCACCCAGTTCCATTTCTAGGAATCTCCTAAGCTCAATTATGGGAATTACTGAAGGTCAATTCTCGGAATCGCCCCTTGACACCTAGGGTATTGCCTAGGGTCAATTCTAGGAAAATACCATAGTATAACTTAGGGTAAATTATGGATATCAATGAAAGTGTCCATTCCGGGAATCCTTGAGGATCGAATATGGGAATAACCTAGGGTCGATAATGGGTATCGGCTAGAGTCAATTCTAAGAATCGCCCTTGGGAACCTAGGGCCACAGTCAATCCAATGAATAGCCTAGGGTCAATTCTATGAATTGCCTACATTTCATTTTGGGAAGCACCCAATGTTGATTGTAGGCCCAGGGTTACGTTCAATTGTGGGAATTGCCTAGGGTCGATTCCTAGAATCGCCTAGGGCTAGGGTCGATTGTAGAAATCACGTAGGGTAAGTTCCAGGAATCATCCCTCAGAACCAAGGGTATCGCCCAAGGTCAATTTCGGGAATCAACCTTGGGGGCCTATGGGCTCTTCCAAGGTCGATTCTGAGAATTGGTTAGGGTATTACCCAAGGTCAATTTTGGGTATCACCTAACGTATCGATTTTTGGAATCACCCATAAGCCCCTAAGGACCAAAGGTCGTGTGCCTAGGCAAGGTAGGTTGAGGTGCTCCTACCCAGTCCTGCAACTTAGGGCCTAGGGTGCCCGACACCAATTCTCGGAATGAACCCTTATCACTAAAGGCCCTTGGGGTGTGGGTTCGGCAAGGACGGGCGAGGCACCCACAACCAGACCTACGACTGAGCAGCCTTAGGTGCTTTAGGCTGATTCTAGGAATCGCCAAATGGTTATTGTGGGAAACACCAAATGGTTATTCTAGGAATCGCCAAAGGTTAATTATAGGAATCACCCCTAGGAGCCCAGGGCTGGGGTTGATTCTAGGAATCTCTCAGGTTTGATTCCCAGAATCACATAGGGTTAATTTGAGGAATTGCACACGTTTGATTCCGATTATCACAAAGGGTATCGATTCCAGGAATCAACAAGGGTATCGATTTTTGAATCATTAAGGGTCAATTCTAGGCATCATGTAGGGTCGATTCTAGGGATATCCCAAGGTATTTATCATGGTCGATTCCGGAGATCGCCCAGGTTATCAATAACCGGAATTTCCTAAGGCCAATTCTGAAAATCACTTAGGGTTAATTTCAAGAATCGACTAGGGTCTAATTTGGGTTTCATCTAAGGTCGATTCTACGAACTGCCCTTGGGCAGCTAGGGCTTGAATTGGTTCCAAAAATCACCTAGGGTCAATTCAGGGAATTGCCTAGGGTCGATTTTGGGAATTGTCGAGGGTTGATTCCGGGAATCACCTAGGGTCGATTCCCAGTAGTACCTAGTGTATCGATTCTGAGATTCTCCTAGTGTTGATTCTAGGATTCACATGGATGATTACAGGAATCATCGAGGGTTGATTCCAGAAATATCTTTGGGTTGGTTCTAGGTATCACTATGGTGCGATTCAATGAACCACACAGGATCTTAATTATTGGAATCATCGAATGTCGATTTCGGAAATCACCTAGGGTCAATCGAAAGAATCCCCCAAGGTCGATTCAGGGAATTTTCCATGGCTGATTTTGAGAATCGCCCAAGGTTGATTTTGGGAATCACCCCTAGTGTGCTAGGGTCAAGGTCGATTACAAGAATCACCTAGGGTTGATTCAGGGAATTTCCCATGGTGAATTCCAGTAATTGTCCCTAAGAACCTAGTGCTAGGGTCAATTCTAAGAATTGTGAAGTGTCGATTCTGGGTATCACCCACTGTCGATTCTAGGTATCACCCAAGGTGGAATATGAGAATTTCTTAGAGGATTTTCTAGGAATCGCCTAGGGTATTGCTCAGGCTTGATGCTAGGAATTTTGTAGGGGTGATTCTGAGTATCGGCCAAGGTCAATTTTCAGAATTATTGTGGCTCAATTTTGGAAATTGCATAGGGTCGATCCGGGAAGTTCCTAGAGTCAATTCTAGGAAGCACCCAGCGTCAATTCCAGGCATAGGGTGAGGATTGATTCATGGAATCGCCCAAGGTTGATTCTGAGAATCACCTAGGATCGATTCCAAAAATCAACTAGAGTCAATTCTAGGAATCATCTAGGGCCAGGGTTGATGTTTGGAATTGTCAAGGGTTGATTCTAGGAATCATGCACATGGTTTATTCCAAGAATCACCCTGGTTTGATTCTGAGGCTGGGGATAGGGTCAATTCCGAGAATCGCCTCGAGGCGACCAATGGTAGGGTCCACTCTCGGAATCACCCCTAGGCCTTTAGGGCTAGGGTCAATTTAGGGAATCAACCATGGTTGATTCTGGGAAGCTCCCCTAAGCATCAAGTGCCAAGGTCGATTCCAAGAATCATCCCTAGGCATCTAGGGATGATTCTGGGAATCACCTAGGGCTGATTCTTGGAATCGCTCAAGGCCAATTTTGAGAATCACCCAAGGCAGATTCTAGGAATTGTCTTGGGCCAATTCCAAGAATCACACAGGGATGATTGTGAGCATTTTCCCTTGGTGCCCATACCTAGGTCAACTCTAGGAATCTCCCAGACATGATTCCAGGAATTTCCCACCTAGAGTCAATTCGGGGAATCAACCCTCATCGCCTAGGGCTGGGGTTGAGTCCAAGAATTTCCTAGGGTCGATTCTAGGAATTTCCAGGGTTGATTCCAAGAATCGTTTAGGGTTGATTCAAGGAGTTTCCTAATATTGATTCTGCGAATCGCCCAGGGTCGATTCTACGAATTGGTCATGACAGATTTCGATAATTGCCCATGGTATTTCCTACGGTCGATTCCAAGTATCATCGAGGGTATCGATTCCAGGAATCACAAAGGGTCCATTCTGGGAATTACCTATGGTTTATTCTAGGAATCGCCTAAGGTCGATTATAGGAATCACCTAGGGTCAATTCTTGAAATCGCCCTTGGGTGCCTAGGGCCAATATCGATTCCATGAAATTTCGAATGTCGATTATGGAGATTGCCAAGGGTTGATTCTGGGAAGCACCCAAGGTTGATTCCATGCCCAAGGCGAGGATTGATTTGGGGAATTGCCTAGGGTCAATTACAGGAATCACCTAGGGTAAATTATGGGAATTACCCAGTCCTAGGGTCAATTCTTGGAATCACATAGTGCTAGGGTCCATGTTGGGAATCACCTAGGGTTGATTCCAGGAATTGGCAACAGTTGATTCTAGAAATCATCAATGGGCACCAAGGGTATCACTGAGGGTTGATTCTTGGAATCGCTCTAGGTATCGCCTAGGGCTAGTTCCGAGTTTTGCCCAGTGTATCCATTCTAGGAATCGCCTAGGGTATTCATTCCGGGAATTGGCTAGGGTTGATTCTAGGAATCACCGAGGGTCGATTTCAAGTATCACCTAGGGTAGATTTTAGGAATAGCTAGTCAATACCCAGGGTCAATTCTGGGAATAACCTAGTGGACCAATTTCAAGAGTCACCTTATGTATCAATTTTGGAAATTGCCTAGGGACGATTTCGGGTATCACCCAAGGTCGATTCTTCAAATATTCCTTTGGCACCCATGGCGAGGGTCAATTCCAAGAATTTCCCAGGTTAGATTCCGGGAATAACCCAATGGTTATTCTAGGAATTGCCTAGGGTCAATTGTAGGAAGTGCCAAGAATATCGTTGAGGATCAATTTTGGGCCTTTGGCGAGAGTTGACGATGAATCACCCAACGTTGATTTTGGGAATTGCTCTCAAGTCTAAGAATCGCCCCTGAGAGCACAGGGTGAGGGTCGATTCGAGGAATCAACAAGGGTCAATTCCAGGAATCACCAAGGGTCGATTATGAGAATCACTGATGGTCAATTTCAGGAATCGCCCAAGGTTTATTCCAGGAATCACCCCTGGGTGACCAAGATGAGTGCCAATTCTAGGAATCCTCCTTAGGGGCATAGGGCCAGGGTGGATTCCGAGAATCACCTATGGCTGATTTCGAGAACCGCCTAGCAGTGATTTTAGGGATCATCCCTAGATGTCAACAGCCAGGGTCAATTCTAGGAATCTTTGAGGGTCAATTCTAGGAATCTCATAGGGTATTTACTCTAAGAATTGTCGAGAGTCGATTTTGTGAATCATCCCTCAATGCCCATGGGCAGGGTTGATTTCAACTATCATCGAGGATCGATTATGGGAAACACAAAGGGTATAACCCAAGGTCGACTACGGGTATCGCGTATCAATTCCAAGAATTGTGCAGGGTCAATTCTAGGAATTATGAAAGTTTGATTCTGAGAATCACCCAGAGTCAATTCCAGGTATCGTCCACTGTCAATTTCAGGAATCACCCTTGAGCGACTAGGGTCATGATCAATTCCAGAATTGTCAAGGGTCGATTTTGGGAATTGCCTAAGGTCAATTTGCAGAAGTGCCCAAGGTATCGCCTACGGTCGTTTTTGCCTTAGGGGCATTAGTGATTGTAGAAATCACTGAGGATCAATTTTGGAAATCGCCTAATGTTGATTCTAATAATCTCCCAAAATAGATTCCTAGAAACTCCTAAGGCCACGTTCAATTCCAGGTATCTTCTAGGGCTAGGGTTGATTCTAGGAATTGCCTTGGGTCAATTCCGAGAATCGCACAAGGCCGATTATGAGAATCACCTATGTTAGATTTGAGGAATCGCCCAGGGTCGATTCGAGGAATCCCCCAGGGTCGATTCGAGGAATTGCCCATGGTCGATTTGAGGAATAGCCCATCGGAACATAGGGTAATTCCTAAGGTCGATTACGGGGATCACCCAAAGTCAATTTGAAGTATTGTCCAGGGTTGATTTCGATTATTAGTGGGTGTCTATTTTAGTTATCACCAAGGTTATCAATTCTGGGAACCCCCCCTAGATGCCTAAGGAGAGGGTTGATTCCATGAATCAATGAAGGTCAATTCCTGGAAACACACAAGGTCGATTGCAGGAATCGCCCATGGATGCCCAGGGTATCGTTCAGGGTCAATTCCGAGAATTTCCTAGGGTATTGTGTAGGGTCAAATATAGGTATCACAAAGGGTATTGATTTAGGGAATAGCCAAGGACATCAATTCTGGGAATTTCCCAAGGTATCGATTTCGAGAATTACCTACGGTTGATTGAAGGAATCGCCCAGAGTTGATTCCAGGAACTAGCTAGGGTCGATTATGAGTATCATTTATGGTTGGTTCCAGGAATCTCCCTTGGGCACCTAGGGATAGGGTTGATTTTGGGAATTACCCAAGGTCGTGTTAGCTCCACTACATATTTGGGCACTTTGAAGGTCAAATGCAGGCCTGGCCATATTACTGCTGTTAAAAAAAAAGGACTTGTATCGGTCATCCTCCTCATTCCCCTTCACTCCGCTCACACTGTCATAACCACTATATCTTTGTTTTTCCTCCAAAACTTGGCATAAGCCCCCGCTTCGCCAAACCTCAAGGCACTAAGTTTACAGTTCCATAGCATCGCCAACACATGACCGCATGCCTTGACAAAAAGCACTATCCGCCGTTTCCTTGTCACATCAGTCGAAAACCTGTATGATCAAATCTGCATCGTCCAATCAACTCCACTATGATCAGACAACATTCGCTCCTCCCACACTGGCAAACCGCCCATGCATTAACTCGTGATCAAAGTGGTTTTCGTCACATCCCGTCTGCCACGCATCGTGCAATTATTGTAATTGCGAGCCCTCGTACGATTACTGCTCACCCTCCAAAAGTAGTGCAATCAATACCGCTTGCCGCCAAAACCATAGTCCCTGCTTGTTAAACCCCACACATCTTCAACGCCCGATGACCATTGGACCTACCCTCCTGAGATCCAATAGCCTGTGTCCACTGTGCTTCCAAATTTCTCGATACCTCCTGCGAAGCCATATCCGTTGTCCATCTGTTCCATCTTATGGGCAATCTTGCTCCTCTGACCACATCATCCACTTGCCATGCACTATGCCACCTTTGATTTTTTTGTGCTCCTGAAGGATGAAGACGATCATCTACCAGTACCCAGCACATTTCATCTTCAACAACTGCATTTAAGAAAAAATATGGCGGAGAAGGAAAGGGACGTGCCTCGAGTAGATCATTGCATTTAAAAATTATGGAACTTCTTCCATATGGCACTCCACCTGCTCGAGAAGTACAACAGAGCACCCGAGAGGATCAAATACGTTCACTGAAGTAGGAAAATTGCACCAGAGACTCTATCAGATAGTTAAAGTGGTTGGTGGTCATTTATGACCCCTTCATGCCTAGAATAGCAGAACATTTTGTAAAGAAGCTCTATATATACCCAAAAAATAGATGTAATCGGGGTTGATGGTTGTTCTTTTGATGTAAGTTTCAACTTCTGGAGACTGTAACTACTTTGATACTTGCAGTGTCTCGTCTTCATTTTCAGCTAATATAAGCTTCTTTTACTGTTAATTGCTCACTTTTCACTTCTACTCTGTTATAGGCTATGCCTGTTATACAGTTTTCTTGAACTCTTGATGTTTAGCATTAGAGGTGCTGTCATCCTACCTCTATGTTAAAATCTTGTATGTATCAATGAATGTATTATTTAGGTTTCTATTTACTTAGTGACAGAGAGGTATCATCCTATCTGTGCATTAGGAAAAAGATTTACAGACCTCTTTATTGGTCGCAGCTGGCCATCACATGGTCTTGTGCATCTATTGGTGTGGTCAGTATTCTCCGTATTCAACCAATCCTTAAACTATGAGTAATTGGTGTTTTAAAGCCTTGTAGTCTGTGGGTGTTCACGCATGTTTGGAGTTAAGCATAGTAGGAGTGATTATCTGGCTTGGACAAGAACCATTCCTTCCATTCATCAATTTCCAACATTAAGTTGAGTTTTTAATGTTCCCAAGCATCTCTAAGATACAACCTAGGAGAGTTTCTTGGGGTGATATCATCGATTGGCGCCGTTTCTAGGGAGAGGAGATTTAAGCTCAGATTCCTTGAGAGAATGACATAGTTCTAGATTTTGATGATAGACAAAGTCTAGGCACATTTCTAGTTGTAATCATCTATCTAGTGACTCTATTGGAGGACCAACCTGGTGGTGACTCCACATTATAGTTCTGGCTCAGTTCGTGAGGCATACCCAGAGAAATCCACAGAAATCATTAGCTAACCCAGTCCCTGACCCTGAGAAGATTGTTAAGAAGAAGAAAACATCACAGAAAGGAGCAACAGGATTAGGTAAGTCCAAGAAATCTTATGTATCTCTGCAAGAGAAAGTTATAGTTGAGAATACACCGTTTGAAGACCTAGAGTCTAACGTTGTTAGTGAAGAATCACCTTCAGAGATTCATAAAGCTCATTATTCATTTAGTTCCCCTTTGGATCTCAGTCCGAGGAAAGCATCTCATATGGTCCATCATATTCTCTTGTCTCTGTCATCTCTTTCATTGTTTCCTACCATTTAATCTATCAGTATCCCTTCACCTACCCCAGTCATGGCAGTTCAGCAAACACCTACTAAGATGGAAAGAAACATAGCTCCTAGGTATGGACCCTTGGTCTTGCCTATTCCTTTGAATGCCATGCCCGCAAGAGAAAATCAAAAATACATGCCTAAGTTCACTTGTACGGAGGGGGTAATAGTTGAAGAACACCTTGAATCTTTTTATAGCTATGCTGATAACCTAGATATCAGTGAAGATGATGTGTGGATGAGAGTTTTTGTCCAGAGCCTTGATGGAGAGGCTAGAAAATTGTTTAGATAATTGGCATCTAGATCTATAGCAGATATTGAAGCATTAGATGATGTATTTTTGAAGCACTAGGGAGATGAAAAAGACTTGCTAGACTATCACACTGAGTTTGGTAACCTAAAGAGGGAAAATCGAGAATCATTACCTGATTTTAATAAAATATTCAATCGTATGTATAATAAGATACCAGCTGAAGTAAAGCCTACCCCAACCTCTGCCAAACTCACCTATGCCAATGGGTTTGACTCTGATTGCTACCTGTTGTTGAGAGAAAGAAGATGTGCCATTTTGGCTGATATGCAAGATGCAGCCCTAGAAGTAGAATCTAATATCATGGATACATAAAAGCTCAAAAGTCATGTTGACAGAAGGAGGCAGAGAGGTGATGCTTCTTCTTCCTCTGCTTCATCTTTAGAACCTAAATTAGACAAAATGACTAGAATGATAGAGTCATTGGCTGTTGAGATATCTAAGCTAAAGATTGAGCAGAACTCCGGAAAGACAAGGCTTTCAAACACATTTGCTCCAAGAAATCCAAATCCATTTAGAAGAGCAAATGAAAAATTGCAAATCATTCAGAGAGGTAAAGAAGCTAATGAATAACAAAAGGTTAAGGCTCCTTTTCAAAATGTAGTCTTGGAGGAGGAATAGTTTAAAGAGGAGGATGAAATCCATTGCATGGGAGATAAAGGCAGTGCTTCCTTTTTGAGATTGGTTGCATATGAAGAATCATTGCTGGACGACCAAACTAGTCAAGAATGGGACAGAAAGGTTGTTCCGCAGACTGGTGAACAACAAAGATACAATCTGAGATCTAAAGCAAACAATGTCAAGGAGAATCCTACCCCAAAAGTTGTTGTCCCAACAGAGTTATAGAATCCCAGATAGAAAATACCAGTGGCTAACCCAGTCATCCTCAAAGCACCAGCTCAAGAGGTGAGAGGTCCCGACAAGTCCCCTTCCCATTTTAGCTTTGAATCAGAAGTCCAGAAGTTAAAAATATTTGTACCTTTGTTAGAACCTGTAAAGGGTGAAGCATTCAGGAAGCCTATCCTTGAAGCTCTTGAGCTAAAAGCCACACAAACCTCCACTGACTCTGTCAATTTGCAAGATGATAAACCTGCAATTGTGCTGAGACCCATGACCGAACCTGTTGATGATAATTCCCCATCATTCTATGTCTCCTTGACAATTCATGACAAAGTCCTCCATAATTGCCTGCTAGACACAGGGGCCAGCCACAATCTGATGCCTAAAGCTGTCATGGAAAAGTTAGGCCTTGGTATCACCAGACCATATCATGATCTATTCTCCTTTGAGTCAAGAAAGGTGAAATGTCTGGGATTGATCAAAGATTTAGCCATTACCCTAACTCAGCTGCCTATGAAGAACATGGTGATGGATATTGTGGTAGCAGATGTCCCTCCTAAGTTTGGCATGTTGTTGTCTAGAGGATGGATTAAGAGACTAGGTGGGACATTACAGAATGATTTATCTTATGCCACTGTCCCAGTTTTTGCGGGAGAAAACAGTAGATTTTACAGAGAAGCACAGTTGGCATGCATCATTAGTGATGACAAGAATCTATCCAATCATTCCATTTATGTTGTGGACATTGGTTTTGGAGCATGTATTCTCCAAATAGAAGAATCTCAAAAGGTCTGAATGCAGCTGAGGAAACAAATAGTTTAGGCCGAGAAAGAGCAAGGAAGTAAGGTGTGGGAGATGTTCTTTGATGGAGCATGTTCCAGGGAGACTGCAGGAGCAGGGGTGGTCCTGATATCTCCAAAACAAGAAAGCACACATCTGTCTTTTAAGCTGGCTTTCCAAGTCACGAACAATATAACAGAGAATAAGGATCTGATATTGGGCCTTAACGCAACAAAAGATAGAGGAATCAAGAACATAAGGGTGTTTGGAGATGTTGGTTTGATCATTCAGCAAGTGAACAAAACATTTCAAGCAAAGCACCCAAGGCTGAAAGCATACAGAGATGAGATATGGAGACTCAAAGATACTTTTGACAATTTTTGTATCTCATACATTCCAAGAGACAAAAATTAGCTTGCTGATTCCCTTCCTATATTTGCTAGCATGTTTATCCCTCCCATGCATCCTAGACTAGTTTATGAATTTCAAATGAAATATAGACCCTCATTGCTTGATAATGTCCAGCATTAGAAAGTTTTTGAGGATGATGATGAAATGAATAGGTTCCTACAAGTCATTGATGAATTTTCTAAAATGAAAATTGACCAAGAGAATGAAGCCTTGGAAGAAGAACCCCAATCCCAACTTAGAAACAAAATTGGCAAAGATAGCATTGTCCAACTGCCCAACAATCATATACCTAAGGGTTTAATTCCTCTAGAAATACTGTTTGACCAGAATGATGTGCCTTATAAAGTTGCCAAAAAAGAAGACCAATCTGCAGTCTGTAAGCATGATATAAGGAGTCCAAGTCAGCCAAGATACATAAATCTGTCCACTCATCTGTCTGCTGACCAAAATGCCGAATACTGCAATTTAATGAAGCAATTTGCTGATGTTTTTTCTTGGGAATATAGTGACCAGAAAACATATGACAAAAATATCATCCAGCATAAAATTCCTTTAGAGAAAGACACCATCCCTTTCAAGCAGAAGCTAAGGCCTATAAACCCCTTACTCCTTCCTCTGATTGAAAAAGAAATCAAGAGGTTACTGGCTGCCAAAATTATAATCCCTCTCAGATATTCGAAATGGGTAGCCAATTTGGTAATGGTGAGGAAGAAAAGTGGAGAAATCACACTCTTTGTTGATTTCAGAACCTAAATAAATGCTCTAAGAAAGACAATTATCCTCTACCCAAGATGGAGCATTTCTTGCAGAAGGTCTCAAGAGCCAAAGTGATGTCTTTCCTCGATGGATTTTCAGGGTACAATTAGGTTTCTATAGACCCTGATGACCAAGAGAAGACTACATTTACCACTCCTTGGGGCACTTTCATGTATTCAAAGATGCCTTTTGCGTTGATGAATGCTAGAGCCACCTTTCAAAGAGCTATGGATATAGCATTTGTGGGAGAGAAGGATAAGTTTGTCCTTATCTACCTTGATGATATAACAGTATACTCCAGCAGCCATCAAGACCATTTGCAACATTTGAGGAAAGTGTTCCTAAAGTGCAGAAGGTTTGGAATTTTAGTCAATCCTAAAAATTCATAGTTTTCTTTAGAAGAGGGCAAGCTATTCAGACATGTGGTTACTGCTACAGGTGTCTGAATTGACCCAGAAAGAGTAAAGGCGATACAAACTTTGTTTGTCCCGAGATCAAAGAAGGATATCCAATCCTTTCTGGGCAAAATAAATTTTGTGAGGAGTTTTGTCGCAAATTTTGTAGAACTTGTGAAGCATATCACCTCTATGTTGAATAAGGGGTCAGAAGTAAAATGGACTGATGAAGCAAGAAGATCCTTTGAGTCCATTAAGAAAGATATTATGGAAGCTCCTACTTTAATCAGTCCAGATTACAGCAAGGAGTTCCATATATTTTCATTTGCCTCTAAAGAAACCCTTGCAGTAGTTTTATTGCAAGTAGACGAAGAAGGCTCAGAGCATCTAGTGGCATTTTTCAGCAAAACCTTAAGGGATGCTAAGCTGAGGTGTGATATTATTGAGAAACAGGCATATGCTCTTATCAAGTCCTTGAAAGCTTTCAAAATTTACATTCTGCATTCTAAGGTAATTTCATATGTACCTTCTGCTTCAATAAAATATGTCCTAACACAGCCTTATGTTGATGGGAGAAGGGCTAAATGGATTGCAAAGCTGATTAAGTTTAATATAGAATTGAAGCCCACCAAGCTTGTCTGAGGTCAGGGCCTTGCCAAACTATTGGCTGAATAAAATTGCAGGACATTGGATATAAATTGCATGGGCTCAATTTCAGAAAATATTCAGTTAGAAGAAGAAGAAATAGTTGAACCAGAAAAAAATCAATCATTGGCAGAAAATCTAGCTTCTTGTGATTGGTACTCTATAATAGTTAAATTCTTGCTAACGCTAGAAGTTCCTCCAGGCTTAAGCACAAGCCAAGCCAGAACTGTTAAGCTCAGGGCAGAAAAATATTGCATTTATGACAATCTGCTCTACTGGACGGACTCCTCTAGAGTTCTTCTGAGGTGTCTGGACAAAGAACAATCCATCGAAGTAATGCAGCAATTTCATTCCAGCATGTGTGGAGGACACCACTATTGGAAGACTACAACCCACAAAATCCTCAAAGCTGGGTACTATTGGCCCACCTTATTTTCTAATGTCTTTTCATTTGTTAAATCTTGTGACAGGTGCCAAAGATTTGAAGGGAAACAACAATTGAAGTCCCTGCCCTTAAAACCAATACATGCAAATGGTCCTTTTTAGCAGTGGGGCTTGGATTTCATCGGAGAGATCAATCCACATTCAAGTGGCCAACACAGATGGATCTTAGTAGCCACTGATTACTTTACTAAATGGATTGAGGCCATTCCTACCAGAAAGGATGATCATCATGTGGTCATGAAGTTTTTGACAGAGAACATCTTCACTAGATTTGGTTGTCCACATAAATTAGTCACAGATAATGCAACAACGTTCAGGGCAAAAGAATTATTGGACATGTGCAATTCAATGGGCATTAAACTGATTCATTCCACCTCATACTACCCTCAAGGCAATGGTCTAGCAAAATCTTCCAACAAGAGTCTGATGAGGATAATTAAAAAGCTGTTGGAGAACAACAAAAATAATTGGGATTCTAAGCTCAAATATGCACTGTGGGCTGACAGAGTAACCACCAAGAAATCCACAGGGAATTCACCATTCAATCTGGTATATGGCGCTGAGGCTGTATTCCCAATTCAGTTAATTCTCCTTGTGGCAAATTTCTTGGAAGAAGAACAAAATGAGGAAGAAGACATGGCAAAAAGGATCACTGATTTAGCGGAGGTACACCAAATCAGAGAACAACTGGTTGAAAAATCTGCAGCACATCAAAAGAAGGTCAAGGGTGTTTTTGACAGGAGGACAAAATCAAATAATTTTCAAGTTGGAGATTTGGTTCTGAAGTGGGATGCCCTAAAAGAGAAGAAAGGCAACCATGGGAAGTTTGATGCTTTCTGGACAAGGCCTTTTATCATTTCTCAGATTCAAGGGAATAATACCTCCATGCTGAAAAGTATAGGAGGAGAAGCAATTTTTGATGGCCCAGTTAATGGGCACTTTTCAAAAATTTATGTTGTTTAAGGTTTTTTGGGCCTTAAAGTTGTAAATATGTTATTGTATCAGTTTTAGGGTAGACTCAGTTAGACTCGATGCCCAAAGGAACACTACGAAAGTTTGCTAATTTGTTTTCATAGGGAAGGGATTGATCTACAAGTTCTTGAGACCTCACAGGGAGGATCTCATCCCCAAAAGGAGCTAGTGTTAGCTCCGCTACATATTTGGGCACTTTGAAGGTCAAATGCAGGCTTGGCCATGTTGCTGCTGTTAAAAAAAAGAGGGACTTGTATCAATCATCCTCGTCTTTCCCCTTCACTCCGCTCACATTGTCATAACCCCCATATCTCTATTTTTCCTCCAAAACTGGACATAAGCCCCCATTTCCCCAAACCTCAAGGCACTAAGTTTACAACTCCATAGCACTGCCACCACATGACCGCGTGCCTTCACAAAAAGCACTATTCGCCATTTCCCTATCACATCAGTCAAAAACCCATACGATCAAATCTGAAATGTCTGATCAACTCTGCTATGATCGGATGACATTCGCTACTACAGCACCCGCAAACCACCCACGTGTCAACCCGAAATCCAAATGGTTTTCATCACGTCCCATTTGCCACGCGTCGTGTGATGATTGTGATTGCGGGCCCTCTTATGATTACCACTCACCCTCCAAAAGAGGTGCAATCAATACCGCTTACCGCCAAAACCATAGTCCCTGCTTGTTAACCCCCACACATCTTCGATGCCCGATGACCATTGGATTTTCCCTCTCGAGATCCAATGGCCTGTGTCCACTCCACTTCCAAATTTTTTGATACCTCTCACCAATCCATATCCATCGTCCATCTGTTGCATCCGATGGCCAATCTTACCCCTTTGACCAGATCATGATTATTTTGTGCTCCCAAAAGACGAAGGCAATCATCTACTAGTAGCAGACACATTTCATCCTTAACCACTGCATTTAAGAAACAATATGGCCGAGAAGGAAAGGGACGTGCCTCGAGAAAATCAACACATTTAACAATTATGGAACTTCCTCCATACGACACTCCACCTACTCGAGAAGTACAACAGAGCACCCGAGAAGATCAAATTCATTCACTGAAGCAGGCAGATTGCACCAGAGACTCTATCAGACAGTTAAAGTGGTTGGTGGTCATTTATGACCGCTCCACGCCTAGAATAGCAGAACATTTTGTAAAGAAGCTCTATATATACCCAAAAAACAGATGTAGTTGGGGTTGATGGTTGTTGTTTTGATGTAAGGTTCAACTTTTGGAGACTGTAACTATTTTGATACTTGGAGCATCTCCTCTTCATTTTCAGCCAATACAAGTTTCTTTTGTTGTTAATTGCTCACTTTTCACATCTAATCTATTATAGGTTGTGCCTTTTATACGGTTTTCTTGAACTATTGATATTTAGCATTAGAGGAGATGTCATCCTACCTCTGTGTTAAAATCTTGTATGTATCAGTGAATGTATTATTCAGGTTTTTGTTTACTTAGTGAGAGAGAGTTGTCATCATGTCTGTGCATTAGGAAACAGATTTGCAGACCTCTTTACTGGTCACAGCTGGCGATCACATGGTCTTGTGCATCTACTGGTGTGGTCAGTGTTCTCCATATTCACCCAATCCTTAAACTGTGAGTAATTGGTGGTCTAAAGCCTTGTAGTATAGGGGTGTTCTGTTATGTCACTAGCTCAAGAAAATGATAGAAAAGATAGATCAACGCCTTAGAATTCAGACTCTTCGAGGGGGCAACCTCCTTTACATTACATAAATGAACAATTCTCTGATGATTCAAATGAAAAAACCTCCTTTCTATATATAGGAGTCTAAGGAGTCACAATATAACCCAACCGACCTAACAACAATAATATAAAGACACAAAAATAACAATAGAGGGATTCTATGGGGCACAGTAATAACAATATGGGGACAATAGGGGCACAACAATATTAATAAGGGATACAACTACAATATCAATGGGGTAATCACTAATATTATAGGGGCCTAACAACATTAAAGGTAAACCAATACATAATTTTCCCACCTATGAAGAAGTATGTTGAAGAATGACTTAAAATATTGTTAAATTAAATGTTTAATCCAAAGTATCTACCCCAAAATTTACATTAATAGACATACAAAGCCAATGTATGGTCCAATGACCAACATATAACACTACCCAGAGAGAAGACTCATTCCATCAATTTCCCTTCTGCAATTTTGTGAGCACTCCATATTTTATTTGAAGCAATTTTCGATTATTTTCATCCTATTCTTAGATAATCCATCTTTATGAATTGTTTTATATAGTTATAAATATGATCCCTGACTGTATTCCTTTATTTTCTTCCAACTTACTATATTACTTATTGGGCCATAGGAGCCCCATTCTAGTCCCTTAGGAACGAACTCATTCAAAATTCATTTAACTATCAAGAATTGTGTGGAGTGCTTTAGGAACCTACATTATTCAAACTTAAATTTCAAGTATGCAATATTATTTTGACTCTCACAGAGAGCTATTTCTAGGAATGCATAACATTTTTGGTTTCCTAGACTTTTATTAAGCATGAGGTATCCTGAATGTTCTCCTATAATTTTCTAAGCTATTAAATTCATGAAATCATTTAGAGCTTTCTTAAATTCTTGGTTCATCTCTTTTCCTTTCCGACTATGTATATTTTCTTATAATTCAATTTCCTTTTTATTAATTTTCATTTCCATTTTTTTTAAACACTTGGTCCACTCACAAGTGAATGTGCTAAATGTTTTGATTTATTATCTCAAGTTAATAAGAAAGCCCAAGTGCAAAATAGGAGTATTGCCTCTATAAAAATGTAGAGGGAGCTTTAATAATTCTTGAGGTCAATGACTTTGTTTCTTAATAGGAAAAGAGATCAAGATGTCTACATATGGTGCTTCTCTAAAAAACAGAAATGGCTAGTATGGTGGATAATATGTTGTTTAGTGAAGGGAACCATGGTTACATGATCACCATTTCTTTGTTAGGTGAGTGGACATCACCATGAGCCTTAAAACATGTCAGTGATGCATGCATCATGAATAGAGGAGAGTGAGGTAATTTCTTGTAATTATGTTTGCTCATTGTGTTAAAAGGAGGGTTTTGATGTGGTAGGGAAAATTTGATGCTACTCTTAATAGATGGAACTTTTATTGTGTGAAGCAAGGAAAATTTCAAGGATGGATATTGATTTGAAAGCTTAGAAACCTTGGGGAATATTAATAATCTATAATAGAAAAAGTGTAAAATGTTTGATGATATTTTTGTAAAAATATCTAAAATTCTAATTATATTATATTAGTGTATATAAGGCCTTGGCGGTTTTTAAGGTAAAATAATTTCATATTAGTAAACTTGGGCGAATTGTTTAAAAAAAATTGAAATTGGTGAATAATTATTTTTGAAAAAAAGTATAGAAAATTAGCCCACTTGCAAATATTAGCTCCTAAAATTTTCCCTGATGTGAAGTTTCCAAAAGAGCACAAGACAAGTGTAAATAATGATAGCTTCATCATTGGAAAAATTAGAGCCATCTACCCAAGGAGAGTGTGAATAGTGTTGTTGTACTATTGGATCTTACTTTAGATGTATTGCAGAGTAAGTTACATTGAGTCACATAATGCTAATTAAGAGGAGTGAAGTAAGGGAATGAAGGAGGTAAATGCATAGAAGGGCTTGTAGAGAAGGTTTTGTGGCATGACATGGTGAGATGGTATATAAGGTTGTAATAGGATATAGGAAGGTTTGAAAACATAGTGATAAAGTACTAAGTTAGCATAGCAAGAGGGGTGGGGGATGGAGTGTGATAAGGATTAATATAAAGAGCCTATAGTGGACATAAGTTCATAGGAATGGGGTTTGGATAAATATGTAGAGACAGATTATGGAGTTTGCACTATTAAATAGCATCCCTTAGGGGGGTTCAATTGGAAAAAATATTTTCATACACTTGATTGTCTTTGAAAAGAGTGTAGGCATTACAATGTACATCATAAAGTGTTATATGTTGTTGTTGGTAAGAGAGGCTCAACATGAAGTATGAACATCCTAGTGGAAACTCGTCATAGTAGATAACGTCTCTAAAGAGGCTAGCAGCAAAAGTAACTATAAAACATTGGTCAATGAGCAAGCAAAGACCATGTTGTTGTAACCAACCAAGAATAGGGAAAGTAATGGGAGGTTGTAGGAAGCTAGATACACTATAGAAAATCACGAGACATGAAATTATTTTAGTTATCACTGTCAAGTATGATAGTGGCCCAGTTTTGTATGACTACATCTTCATCATGTCCAACTTTTCACCCCAATCGAGGGAATAACACAAGATGTGAATCCAGGACTTCTGGTTCGTTGAGACTTCATTTTCACGACCATTACCAATTGAACTACCCAAAGCAAACGATAATAGCCAAATTTTTAATCTAAAAATTTTGAATGAATTAATTTATATTGTTTATTCATTCAAACCAAAAATCCCAAATATATATATCTATTTTAAAATAATTCATGTATTAATATACTAATATCTATTTTAATAATTGATATATTAATATACTAATATAGATATAAATTTGAATAAAAATGAATAAATACAATAAACAAAAATAACATAAATGAATAAAGTTCCCCATAAAAGAGCTTGTGTGCCTAAAATTTCCAAATGTAATGGTACATGGAGGAGTATACGTAAAGAATAAAGTTTGCCAATAGAAAGAGATTGTGTACCTAAAATTTCCGAGTGTAATTGTACATGGAGCCTTGGAGGAGTATGCTTATGTTGGGTTATAATTATTATGAAATAGAATATATTTTTATAAATATCAAAATAATTTCAAAAGCTTATGACTACTATATATAAATAAGTAAAGAAAAGTTAAGTATGAAATGATAATAAATATTTTTTTACCAATTTGTACGATAATATGTATAGAGTAAAAATCAACGCAACACTAAATTACAAAACCAAAAAGTAAACAAAGTAAAGACTAGAAAAAGACCAATAACAACTGCACCAGTGGTCTAGTGGTAGAATAGTAACCTGCCACGGTACAGACCCGGGTTCGATTCCCGGCTGGTGCAGGGTGCTTTTATCTTTCCCGTTGACGGAAAGGGTGAAAGAGATTATTACCACCAACTAAAACTGCTCCAGAAGTATTCGGTTATACATATTTTATATCTCAGCGTCCACCGGTAAAAATGTTGAGTGGGCATTTTAATTTTTCCCGTTGACGGAAATTGTGAAAGAGATTATTACCACCAACTAAAACTGCTCCAGAATTATCCGGTTATACATATTTTATATCTCAGCGCCCACCGGTAAAAATGTTAAAGTGGTTAACAGTTCACATTGTCGTCGCGTATGGTAATGAGTATTACCAAGTTTAATGCGTTTTGTCGTTGTAGTGTAGTGGTGAGTATTCCCGCCTGTCACGCGGGTGACTCGGGTTCGATCCGCGTGAAAGGCGAATGCTAATTTCAAAGAATGACTTTATTTTAATGATTTTATTTCAAAGAAGATAGGAAAATAATGATTTTAAAAAAATACACTATTAAAAAGAAATTATTTAATTTATGTTTCTATGCTATATTGGAGATAGTTGAAAGCCACCAAATATGGAAAAAAGAAGAAGCTCAAAATGTAGATGGGGAGCAATATTTAAAAAGAAATTATTTAATTTATGTTTCTATGCCATATTGGAAATAGTTGAAAGCCACCAAAGATGGAAAAAAGAAGTTTAAAATGCAGATGGAGAGCAATATTTATATATGATTCTTTAATTTAGAGGAATATAGAAATCTTATAATACATTATAATTACAATGGGAATAATAAAAATTGGAAACATAATTTTGTTAAATTTTGAAATCCATGAAATAAAAGAGACAAAATATGTAAAGAATTTAAGACTAGAAGAGGTGAAAAAAAGAGAAATTGTGTTCAAATATTACAAAATATTAAACACTAGAATAATACCAAAAAACAAACAATATTATGTTTTTATTTTATTAGAGAGAATTGAGACCCACTATAAAAGAGCAAGACCAAACAAGATGTTTAAACTAGTGTGTGTCCATCTTAACTCCAAATCTTTCATGCATTGGGAGGTATACAATCTCTCGTTGTGCAAAACTTTGCTCGAGATTTCTCAATCTAGTTTTCGCCTCGAGGGACTTGATCCCTTTCATCACATGATAGATGTGGAGTTAAGATTGACATACACATATTGCGTGTGTTTATGTCAACTCCATGTTGAGGTGACAAGGAATTATAAAACTCCCTCATACTAAGTAGCTCGCCATTGAAATGTTTTGACCATGAAATTGTTTACTTTCAATATCTGTCTATATATCTATCTATATATATATATATAAAGTTGTTATTGAAGGTATTTTAAGTTAACACTTACATTGAAATATCTTTTTGTTATTCATAATTTTTTTTAAATTTCTCTTGTTCACCCCATGTCAACCACTAAAGGAATTACACATCTCTTTCATCCTAAGATGTAGAAAGCACATATCCCATAAATAAGAAATGTTTTACTTCCATTTGCTATATGTACACACACGCGGAGTCAATATAAAGTATTTTACATAAGGGACATTGAAATATTTTATTTATGGTTGATGTCGAAATATTCTTTTGTTATTAATGGTTTTTAAACATAATCTGTATGTACTCCATGGTAAGCATAGGATGAATTACATGACTTCCTCATGTTGGTTGTATAAAGATCCTTTTGGCGCAATAAAATACACGTATATATATAAATCTTGATTTATGGGAATGTCCAAATTAGAAAACATTACAACAAGAATAACAAAAAAGGGAACAAGAATATGTTTGTGTCTTACATTGAAGAGACTTTTGTATGTAAAAAATAGATAATCCAAAAATTGTATTGAAACCAATATTTAATCAATGTTTGGCAGATTGGAGCTTTCTCTATATCTAAGGAAAAGGAAAAGAAACTAAAACTAGATATGTATTAAAACGAATATAAGCGAAATGTATTAAAACTAATATGTACTCAATATGTGTGTGTGAGAGATGGGGGGTGGGGGTCCGGGGGGGGAAGAGAGAGAGCACTCTTTGTTTCTATCCAAAAACGATATCTAAATTTAAATATTCATGAAGGGTTCTTTTCTACTGGAAAAATTGAAATTTGATTTGAACACAAGGATATAAACCAACTACTAAAAGGGCATTAAAATAAATAGCATAGAAATGAAATCAAAATGAATATTTATTCTATGTTTTAGAGATAGAGTTCTACTTTTTCCCAATATAAATCTAAATCAAATATGCATGAAATAGTTAGTCAACAATTGTAGGGTACTAAAAAACCTATGTAGCTCTAGGAAGGTCAGTTTGATGACAAAGGAGAAGGTGTTTCAACCTAATCCTAATCCAATTGAGCTTGACCCTCCTGTCCTTACACTATTGGGACCTAAATAGGGTGGTCTATAAGATGTTAGGGGAATGAGGTTCAATCCTTCATAGGTTATGAGGCGATCCATTACACCCCCTTTGGCATGCTAGGGATGCTTCTTCCCTAGAGAATTTGGTTGGTCTTCAAAATGGGAAATTTTCTCTCTAATTTTCCTCCAAAATAAGTATGGGCTCTAGCTTAAAATTGAGAACCAAATGACTATTAATGAGTTCCTCAAGCCTGATGGCCCTGCTATAATCCATAAGTGGTTGTTCACTTCTTCCTCTTTGTACTTTTACACTTCAACTACCCTTATCTCCTAATTTTGTATCCAAGAGCACACGACTCTCAGTTGGACTTCCCCCACATATTTATTCGAAGACCATTTATAGGGGTGAGATGAGGAAAATTTATGTAGGAAAAATTTGCTAGTTTGGGCCCTTTCCTCCTCATTACTTTCCTAGCAAGTGTCTATAAGTTCCTTAGGGTATCCACCCTACAAGGAAGTTATTTTTCCAACTTGCCAATTTGGAATTTGTGCCATTACTCCTTGAGGAACACAATATAGATCCTAGTTGGTTGTGTATAATTACACATCTCTTTGATCAATTCTACTATCTCATTGATAGAGACCTCTAAAGCATCAACT
Organism: Pinus taeda; assembly: GCA_000404065.3. Lineage (NCBI taxonomy): Eukaryota > Viridiplantae > Streptophyta > Pinopsida > Pinales > Pinaceae > Pinus > Pinus taeda. The sequence continues at coordinate 369,106 of APFE030745364.1, forward strand.
CTTTTAGTTTGGTTGGCTAGCTCTTTCTTTATTTTATATAGGACTCACATTCAAGAAGTTTATTTCATCTTCTATCTACCTTTTACTATCCATATTTAACATCTTCATGATCTAAAATTTCTCCTATAGATTGGTTAGATGTTGTTGCAAGTAAAATATGCTATGCTTCCCTAGCTCACCTATCACTTCTCAGTATTGCATCTATTTCTTATCATGTATATTTTTCTCCTTGGAATGAAAATAAACTTTTAGTTATATCTATAATTTGTCATTGCATATAAAACTTGTAGGAAACAAAGTGAGTGGAGACACCAAAAAATATGTTGGGAGATATGTTGAGGCATGGATTAAAAGAATGTCCTATTTATAAAGCACTAATTGTTAAGGTATGTTTATTGATTTACACAATTATGTATATTGTATTGTAAATGTTGGTATACTCATTACACTTCATCTATATGTTATAGATGAAACATGAAGAGGTAAACAAAAATCAACCTAATAAAAAAAACACGCAAACAACCTAATTAGAATATCCCCTACGTCAATGTGTTAATATGTTGTGTCTTTGGTTTACATCATCTGGTATCGAGTATGTGAGCTAGGTTTCTAACACATAGTACGAATCATGTGTATAGATTGTTGCATGGAAAGCATTGCTAGAATTCAAGGATTAATCTTGCTATAATTAAATGTTATAGTTTTGGAGGTTGTAGAAGTTGGATTCCAATCTGTTAGTTGAGTGCATAAGAGCTAAAGTGTGAAATTTGTATGTTAATAAATGATTTTATACCTATGAATTCCCTTCTAGAATTTTGTTTGTATTCTTTCCTCTACTTGCATGTTTAATTGATTGAAATGATTGAGTTTTAAATGTAAAGAATTTATGATTTATTTTGTGCATGTCCCTAATAGTAGCAACATTATTTACGATTTAACAACCTTTAAATTTTGTTGTCAAAGTTGTTAGAAAGTTGGAGAATTCAACGTTTCCATAATTACTCAAAACTAGGTTACACAAACCTTAGATTATTAATGGTTCAAAGGTCCACTGTTCATAGGCTTTCCAAATTGATTGTTGCAACGGAAAATGTTTGTAGAGACAAATTCAAGCTCATCGTAGTTTTAAATATTATATCAATATTATGTTTGCAACAACACAATATCCTTTGCACACAAAATGTGAACCGTAGTTGAAACCTAGTGATGGTAAGGCTAGCAACACAGTGAAATGCTTCTAAGAAGAACTTAGTAGCTTCAAAGCAAAATGATTGTAATAAGAACTCATTATTTGAAGGAGCCACCAATGCAAATGTGAAGTCCATAAACATGTCAAAGTGTAGCATGCAACTCATGCAAATTTCATGTTTTGTGTGCCATTCCCTTAGTCGATGATTAGATGTCAACATAGGTGGATTCATAGGTATTCTGTATCTTGTGGGATAGAAAGGAAAAAATGCATTAAAAAAACCAAAATAAATAATCTGGAGGTTTATGATGTGGCATTTTAACCATGGAATTGTTGTTCATAGTGTGACATGCTAATTCTAGAATCATTATTAACATAGAACCATTTTTTTATGTTAGAGATGTAGTTAGAAGAGTCAATAATCATAATAATTTTGAAGTTGATGCTTGTGGAGAGGAACCCCAATACAATCCAACAATTGATTAGAGAAATTATCGAGAAGGTCAAAAAAGAATTCTATTGGTAAGTATTAAATTCTTTCAAAATTCTTAATATGGAGCTAGGGTAATGTGCATTGATCTCAAAGGATTTGCATATTAGGTACGTTTAAATAGTGAGGTTGTTTGAAAGTTCATAATATTCCTTACCAAATGCAATATGAGTTCATGCATGGATTTTCATATTAGGTGTACTTGAATAGTGGAGTTGTTTGAAGGTTCATAGTATTCCTTTCCAAATGCAATATGAGTTCATGCATGGAAGAAACCTCAAATAGGAATAATTTAAGTTAAAAGCATGGTAATATGTCCCATTTCATGGTGAGTGAGGAATGTTCATGGTCGAGCGTCATGATGATGTCTCAAAGTTTATGTTAAAGTTAGTAAGGCTATATATGAGCCTTACACTTAGTAAAATAAAGCACGTGGTATTAAAATCATGCTAAGCCTTTTTTTAAGCTTGGGAGTCATGTTGAAATTATTGATAAAGTCAAGAATTGAAGTTGCATGGTACAAAGAGCGCAGACTTAAAGGGAAAATAAATTGGGCACAATTTTAAAAGAGTAGCATAGTGGAAGTGTGGTGAACACATTGAAATAAAAAATTACATAATAGATTGCAAAAGAACATGGATAGTAAAATGAAGATTTTAGTGAAATAAGATTCCAGGAACAATGGATTGGGAAGAGAGAAAGAGATGGTTGAGCTAAAGGAGAGATTGAGTATTTTGAGGGAGCTACTAAGAGAGAACTTGAATCATGGTTGGAAGCTTAGAAAGAGAGTCAAATTTCCAATTTTGAAATTGTATGCAAGGAAAGTGATATGTAGGGTGAAATTATGGGTTAAAATAGAGGAAAAACTTAGTGGAACTTCATATAAACAGAGATCCATGAAAGAAGAAGAAGGAGTTTACATTGTTGTGAACTAGAGCAGGAAGAAATGCTTAGAGAAGGCAATGAAAATTTTGAAGAAAGTCTTATGGAGTGTTGGAGTGATTTAGACCAACATAAGAACAGATGCCAAAGGAATCAATAGACACCAAGGAGTCTCATGATATTGAAACTAAGGATTTTTGTGTGTGTGAAAGTTATGTAGGTTATGAAGAAATATAGCTACAAGAAGTTGTCATGAAATAGAATGAAAAATTACCTCATGAAGGCATAAACGAGGCTATAATCAAGAAGGTTCTAACACATGGAATAAAAGAGACAACATATCTTGAGGAAGAGTTAAAGTTTCTAGAAGAATGTTTAGCAAATCCTAAGATTGATGAAAACTACACTTGGGTTGCAAAAATAATTCAAGTTAGTATAAGAAGCATCCAAGAATGTCCAAAAACGATGGTGTAGTTGAAGACGTTGAGGACAAAAGGGACATTGGAAAAGTTTTGAAACAATGGGAAAGTCAAAGGATGAAGCTGAAACTTAGTTGCAAGAATCATTTGACTAAAATCAAGGAATTGAATAGAAAGTAAGCAAAGTATGGGATCCTAGAAAAGCGCAAACAACAACAAAGCATCAAAACATAAAAGCAAGAGAACATCAATAACACAAAGTTCAAGATCCAGGTGGAATAATAGAAAATGACATGATAATTTTTTTATACACTAGGAGTCTCTTGAATTTTGTAGCTATGGTCAGAATTCATAATTAATATTTTATCCCTTGACATATATATAATGAAAATATAAGACATGTTCTTCATGTCATTTTATTAACTATCCCATGAAATGATTAATATAAGGCATGTTCTTCATGTTTGTTTCAAAAGAGAAAATTTTGAATTTTTATATTTAAGTTTTGGCTTCAAACTTGTCAAGACAACCGTCCTTAAATTCAAGTCAGACCTAGTGAAGAGACACCCATTTAAGCTAGGAAGAACACTATATACAAGGTATTTGACGTCCTCCACAAGGCACAATTCGATCACTCACACAACAAAGCATATTTTGGGCATCTAAGCGAAGGAGAAGAAGAAGAAGGATAAAGAAATATCAAGCATATACTCTATTTCTTTTTGACTTCACATGTGAGAGTTTTTGGCTATATTCTAGATAGCAGGTCGAACATCTAGGCAACAGTTTCTAGGTAGCAGAGTTGAAATTTTGGGAAAGAAGGCCAATTTTATGGGTAGTTTTTGGGAGGTTGAAATTTGGCCTAAGCAGATTAGACAAGGTCAAGTTTGTTGGACTTGACAAGAAGGAAGTTTGACTAGGTTTGACCATTGTATTGCTAGTCAATTTGACCATCATATTGGCTAGTAGAATTAGGTGTATCTCTTGTTGAACTAAATAATTTCTCCAAGGAGTAGGTTGTTGGGATTTTCCCCCAAGTGGGTTTTCCCAAGGTAAATCTTGTGTTGTCTTTGTGCATTGTGATCTCTATTGTCCTTGTGCATTTATGGTTGAATTGTTGAAGTGAAATTGCTTAATGATAAATTGGAAGTGTTAAAAGAATATCTACATCATTAGAAGTAATGATCAGTTTTCATAAATTAGAGATTGTACATATTTCACTTGAAAAACCAACATGGAATCAGAGCTTTCGTGAAGGAAAGGACATTGAGATAGCTCTTGAAGAGTCCCACATCTACAATTTGATTGTTTCCCTATATCCATGGGTTCCTGTATGAAGTCAAAAAACAAGTTGGAAGGAGCTTCAAATTTTAGGGCTTGGAAGGCAAGGATTGACCTCATCGTTGTGAAGAATGATGTCTTGGATATTGTAATGGAAAGGTTATAAATATTTAGATGATGAAGGAAAATAAAAGTATGAGAATGATAATATCTCTACTAGAAGTATTATTTTGGATTCTATCAGAGATCATTTCATCCCATGTCACAAATCTTGACACTTCAAAGATGTGTGATTCCCTAGTTGGATTATACACCATTAACAACATTGGTTAAGTAATGGGTTTGAAGAATGAGCTTTGAGATGTCAAAATGTTAAGAAAAGATATCGTGGCCTTATATTTCATGAGGATCTCTTAACTAAGAGATCAATTTCGAGCAATTGATGAAACCATTTCTAATAAATAACTTATGACTATAACAATTAATGGTTTTGCCAACTCATGGGATTCATTTGCATCTACTATCTATGATAGGAATAAGATTTCAAGTTTTGAGGAACTATGGATCTCATTTACTCAAGAATAATCTAGACTCATATTAAAGGGAAAGATTCAAAGATTCGAAGAAGGTGATTCTCAAGCATTTGCAACACATTCCAAGAAGGCTGGAGGAAGAAACAAGTTTGGCTTTCAAAGAAGAATGAAGATAGAAGAGATGATGGTGGAAGACCTACTCCTCAAGGGAAGAATAATATGTGAAAGGTTCAATGTTATCACTGTCACAAATTCATTCATTATAGAAGCCATGGTCATGAAATATCGAATGATAGAAAGATATATAAAGCAACATGCTACCACAGTAGACAATGTTGAACATCCAAAGAAACCAAAGAATTAATATTTAGGTGGAAAATATTTCTTCTACTTCTCTGCTCTTACAAGTTATGTTGCAGATAGAGATGAATTGTGGTTGGTAGATAAAGGTGCCTTAAGACACCTGATACGAGATCATGACAATCTCACAAGTCTGACGGGAAACAAAAATGATGTCAAAAGGTATATCCTAGAGATAAAAACAATTGTGCAATCAAAAGCGTTGGAAAAACATCCATTGAGCTGGAATCATGTGAAAATTTTCATCTTAGCAAAACTAACTATATGTACCATGTTTGAAAAAGAATTTTGTTTCAATTAAATGTTTGGAAGATAAAGGAAATAGAGTATCATTTATTGACAGTAAGGTCCTTGTATGGACCAAGGGATCAAGTAGAGACTTTGTTAGAGTAATTGGAGTTTGTGAAGGAAGGTTATATATACTCTTGAAACAACCATCTCAAGCATTAGTGCATAATGATATCAATCCATGTGAACTATAACATAGAAGATATGCTCATATTCACTATAGATCTTTGAAAGATTTAAATTACATGGTTTTGGGTGTTCCAGAATTGCAGATGGAGCATGAAAGAGTATGTAAAGGCTATGCACTTGGGAAGAGTGTCAAGAAGTCTTTTCCAAGTAGTGAAAGTAGTTCCAAGGAAATTTTGGATCTAGTTCATTTTAATGTATATGGTCCAATGTTCGTGAAATATCTTGGAGGCTCTCTACACTATGTAACTTTTATTGATGAATTTTCTTTCAAGACATGGATTTACTTCATGAAGATCAAGGATGAAGTCTTCAACAAGTTTCAAGAATTTAAGATTGAAGTAGAAAACTTGACAAGAAAGAAAATCAAGATTTTGAGATTAGATAATGGAGAATAATACACCTCCAAGGAACTCGTTGCCTTTTCTAAAGAAGTTTGGATTAAGAGGGAGTTAATAGTCCCTTACAGTCCACAACAAAATGGAGTTTTTGAAATATATAATAGGTCCTTTGAAGAATATATTAAGGCAATGATGCATTATTTGGACTTTCCCATGTTATTACAGAGTAAAACATTCATGACCACTGTCTATATTCAAAATAGAATTCCTCATCAAATCTTGGAAGACAACTGCAACAAAATAGGCCATTGGCACCACAAATAGCGTTGAAATCTAATGTTTTCAAGTGCGCGAATTGGCTTCAAGTGACATCAAAAAATCAGGCAAAAAATGGCATGTTCACATGTGTGCCTTGATTTTATCTGGGAATAGTGCCAGAAACCATTTCTTCCATTCTTTCTTCCACTGTTGTGTCCATTTGTAATTCTAGGTTTGCTCCCATTTGTGCTTCCTGTTTTGCTTACGGTGTGGCATCGAAAATAACTTCTTTTTTAGCTTCCTAATTAACGCCAAGTTACGATTCCATCATAACATCAAGTTTTGCTTCCAATATGGCGTTGTTTGTTGCATCTAGCTTTGCTTACATTATGACATCTTCTTTAGCTTATAATATGGCTTACATTATAGTGTCTCTTGTCGTTTCTAATATTGCTTCCATTATTGCTTCTTGGTTTGCTACCTAAATGGCTTCTTTATTTTCTTCTTTGGGAACAACCAATTTGGCTTCTCACATTGATTCCATTATTACTTCTTTTTTTTCTACCTGAATTGCTTATGTTTTTGATTCTCAGGTAATGCCAAGTTTTCTTCCACAATTACTTCTTTTTTTGCTACCTGAATTGCTTTTGATTTTTCTTCTGAGGTAACACCAAGTGTGGCTACTAGTATTGCTTCCATTGTTACTTCTTGGTTTGCTACCTAAATTACTTATTTTTTTGCTTCTTAGGTAACGCCAAGTTTGGCTGCTAGTATTTCTTTCATTATTACTTCTTGGTTTTATACCTAAATTGCTTCCTAGATAATGCCAAGTTTTTCTTCCAATATTTCTTCCGGTGTGCTTCTAGTTTGGCTTCCATTCTTTCTTCTTATTTTCCTTCTAGAATTGCTTTCCTGTTAGCCTCATGGTTTGTTCCTTTTAGTTGGAAGGTTTACTTCCTGTTTAACACCCATGTTTGCTCCTTTTTTAGGTCCGGGGTTTGCTTCCTTTTAGTGTTGGGATTTGCTTCTGAATTAACATCCAATTTTTCTTTCTGTTTAGGAACCAATTTAGCTTTGTTTTAAGGAACCAATTTAGCTTCCTATTTAGAGCCAGTAATAGCTCCAAGTATGGCTTCCAATTTAATGTCAAATTTTACTTCCATTTTAGAGCCACATTTTGCTTCCATTTTAACAACTCATGATGCTTCCTTTATAGCTTCCATTTATTAATTTAATCTTTTTTATTTCAATTAAATTAGTTAAGTATATCATGCCTCTTATATAACTTATATGATTATAGAGTAAGTCATATTGCATTTGAAATATTTTATAGCATACCACTTTTAAGGAATTTTTAAGGAAATGGACATCCATAGAGCAACATTTTTTTTAACTATAACTGATATTTTTATATTATTGATAAACAAAATTGTTGGTTGTGACTAGCTACACATAATGCAGGCTCAAATTTACATTATAGATATTTCCATAGTAGAGCTCTTTAAGGTTTTTTATAGTTACAAACCACACCAACATTGGAATAAAACAAAAAGTTTTTTTTAACAATAACCTATATTGTTATATAATTAATAAACAAATTTGTTGGTTTGTGGCCAATTACACATAATGTAGGCCCAAATAATTAATGTCCAAATGATATAAATCAAAATGATACACTCAATATGGTATTGAAGGTTAAAATGATATATATGATAATAAACATGAAAAGAGGCATCTTAATGATTTATAAGCAATGATCCATGATGGAGTCTATATGATCAATGTCACTGGCTACTACTAGTAGATTTCTTATAGTCATCATCATGTCTACCATGATCATCAACATCATGATAGTCATCACTTTCATCATCGTCATCGTCTTCCTCGGTGTCCTCTCCATCTACTTCATTGTCGTTGCCTCTAATGGTTGAACCAAACCCAACACAATTTGCTTCAATTTCAGGATCAACTAGATCTTCTAGAAGACCTATGTTTTGTAAAAAAAAATATTCAAAATGAAAATTTATTATTTATTTCATGCAATATTTAATATTTTGTTATATTTCTAATATTACAACATATTAAATGGAACCATAATCATATTACATCATATCAAAGTGCACATATATACCATAATACAATTTCAATTAAGTTACAACTAAGATTCCATTCCAATGATGTAAAACATGACATAATTCTAATAAATGTTAATAAAATTTCGATTAAGTTACAACTAAGATTCCATTCCAATGATGTAAAACATGAAATCATTCTAATAAATGTTAGTAAATCATGGAATGGCACCATACCTTTCTGTTGACTAGCTTGTGTGATGTGTAGTGTACCGACCCCTACTAGGACAAAAGGGCCCTCCTTCTTAGTATGGATCATTGGTTAGGATGGTATTGTAGTCATTTTATTTATTTCATCTCAGTTATAATTCATGTGTGATTGATGAAACTATTATTATAAGTCTTGTTGACGCTTTAATGATTGCAAAATCCTAACCTCTGTATTGTGTAACAACATAGGTCCTGGACCAATCCCTTTGTTAGTGTGATGGTTTGATATAGATTAGAAATTTATATTGTTTTTCATCCATCTCTATGCATTAGGAGTGGAAAAAAGTGAAGGAATGAACACACATGATTATTTTTACCGGTAGGACCGAGTTTGGCAAAACGGGGTTTGAAACCTTCCGAGAGAATTTTGAGGCATCAAATGATGTTTTTTCGAAGTAAAATTTGCATATTTAGTGCCACACTTTTTCATATTATTCTATACACTGAGATATTTCCAACTACGCAAGAAGAACGTCAATATGAGTATATATGCAAAAGCTATGCCACTCAGAAGTTGACCTTCATGTTTTCACACTTATAGTTTGGGAGTATGTCGTGTAAGCCTCCATTATTTATGGAACAGGGGATACCCATGTGATTGTGATGTAAAATATTCTAGAAGATTCTATATTGTAACTCTAGTTAAGAGTTGATGCAGTCAAACTTAACCACTAGTAGGTTATCAAGTTGTGTTATAACCAGGCCACTAACAGGAAGAAACATTCCATTCTTTCAAAAGCACTTTGTTCCATAGTTGAGCAAAGATAGCCAAGAGAGATAGGAGGTAGAGCACACAAAGAGTATCCATGTACTGTAGTAGCCCATGGGCCATGGGCATTACTTCTTTGTACCTGTAGCCATATTTTCGAACAAAGAAAGAGAGCAAAGCAACCTCACCTTCTGATTGGGTTTTCTCCCAAAATGGTTTCCCAGAGCATATCTTTTGTCTTATGTGTGTGTTTGAGCTTATTTTTTCATTATCTAATTTTCTGCATAATTCCATTCGCATGCACACACTAATTATAGTTAAATTTATAGATCTAGAAGTTTAATAAAATTGTAATAGTGTAAGAAATTCCACATTTTTAATATATTATTATCAGATTTGTTGTGACAAATTGTCTAATGGAATATTCATGACAATTTACGGATCATTTGGTATCAGAGTAGGTTTCTTTGGGTATTTTGTGGAGATTGCAGGGATCAATTTCGGTGGGGCTGAAAATCGTAAAATCCTAATCATGGCCGGCAAATCTATAAACGAACCTCGTGATCCTACAGAGGTGAGGTTTACGCGGCTAGAAAAATAAGTCACATGTATCAACTATAATGTAATCCTCCTCATGGCGGCCTTAAATAGAAATTTGGGGATATTTGGAGAACATGGTAATTCGAATGCAGAGGACAAGTTTGAATGGGGATTAGAAGATCAGGGAGAAACGAAGAACCGGTCAAAGAAATAATCCATAAAATATCAACCCAATTCAAGTGTCGTGAATCATTCCCTATTTAAAATGGAAGCAAAAGTCGATCTCAAGCCATATCATGGCAAGATAAACGCTCCGAAGCTAAACGATTGGTTGCAACGACTAGAAGTTAATTTCAAAGTCTATCAGATTGAGGAAGGATATAAGATCTCATTCACGTGGCTGAAATTAGAGGTCCATGCACTGACTTGGTGGGAAATCCACACATAAACCCTGAGGTTGGAGAGAGAACCTCCAGTGACAAAGTGGGAAGATTTCAAAACCCTCATTAAGTCACATTTTTATTCCATTGGGTATGTGGAGGACTAGTGAATCCGATGGCACTACTTAAAGTTAGGCCAAAGAATGCAGGAGTACACAACATAATTAATAAATATGCCTATAAAGTTGGTTATCTCTCCAAATAACCCATATGTACTCCTCAAGTATTTGGGGGGTCTTCATCGACATCTATGCGAGCAAGTGATGATGTTCAATCCCAAACAAGTGGATGAGGATTGTGTATATGCATAGTATCGGAGAACATAGTACTGAAAAGAGTGCAAGAAAATTGATTGAAAAAGAAGGAGAGACAAGAAACTTCTAAGGAGGGGAAAAAGAAGAAAAAAGGGGGAAAAGATAAAAAGACGACAACCACAACACAAGTGCAAATATCCTAGCAACCACTGCAACATTGATGGCCATACAAAGGAGAAGTGTTGGAAGTTGCATCCAGAGCTAAACTTGAAGAACAAGAAGAAGAATCTCATGGCCTCATATTCAAGCAACCAAGTTGAAAGCAACTTGGACATGGATGAGAAGATTGTATGTACATCAATGCAGAAGGAGGTGAATCAGAGTATCCTTCAACAACAAAAAGAGAAAGAAATGACCAATCTCTTCCATATAAAGATACAGGTCAAGAAGACAAATATTGATGCTTTGTTTGACTCCAGATCGCAAGCGAATCTCATTGTAGTAGAGTTGGTCAAGAATTTTGGGCTAGAAGTTCGTGATCATGCAAACCCATATCCACTGGGATGGGTAAATAAGGATGTAAAGTTGATGGTAATAAACAATGTAAAATTAGATTTGTTATAAGTGTTAATTTTATTGATGGAGTATATCTACATGTGGTTCCCCTTGATGTATGTGGAGTCATGTTTGGGAGTCCGTACATGTACATGCACAATGCAATATTCATGAGGAGAGCCAACCAGTACTAACTCGTTAAGGATATAAAATCGTTCATCATCAATGCGCGCAAAGGCAAGTCAAAAAATTCACTGGTAAGTGCCAACCAAGCCACGGAATTGACAAGTTCCAGCAAGAAGTATGGTTTATTATTTTTAAGAGAAAGTAAGTCTGAGGAGGAGTCAATAAGAGGAAAGGCATCCGTAGAGGGGTGTACTAAGAAATACAAGCAACAATTGGAGGAGTTGTTACAAGCATACAAGGATGTGTTCCAAGAGCCTAAAGGGTTACCACCGAAGAGAGAAGTGGAGCACATGATCCAACTATTTATAGACTCCCCATTTCCAAATATTGGGTTGTACATATAGTCTATTATAGAACCAAGTGAGCTGAAGAAATGGTTGTAGAAGTTGCTAGAACGGGGTATCATTCGATTGAGTACATCACCATGTGGGTCACCCATCATCATTGTTCCAAAGAAGGATCAGACTTGGTAGATGTGTATAGATTACAAGGCGTTGAAAAAAATCATGCTTAAGAATAGATACCCCCTACCCAGGATAAATGACTTGCTAGATCAGTTGCAACAAGAAAAGTACTTCACTGAGTTGGACTTGAAGCTTGGATATCACTAGGTTCGAGTCAAACAAGAAGACACCTGGAAGACCACCTTCAAAACCAGAAAAGGTTTGTATGAGTGGTTAGTTATGCCAGTTGGCCTATGTAATGCACCGACTACATTTATGAGATTAATGAATGATGTACTACACCCTTTTATAAATTCATTTGTTATTGTCTATTTGGATGATATACTGGTATATAGTGCTACTTGGGAGGATCATATTTCACATCAGACACAGGCACTGGAAAGTTGAATAAGCACCATTTGCTAGAAAATATCAAGAAGTGTGAGTTTGTGTAGAAATCCTTGGTGTATTTGGGGTATGTGATCGATGGAAGAATTGAATATAAATCCTTCCAAGATCGAGGCCATCATGAAATGGCCAGTGCCTACTAATGTTTTTCAGGTCAACATTTTCATTGGGGCACCACAGTACCTGCAGAAATTCATAGCCTCATTTTCAACGATAGAAACACCACTCTGTTGAGAAATGGAAACAAGAAATTCTAGTTTAATTTTTCCTTGAGTTGGAAGTCTTTCTGTGGTCATGCATATGTTCTCCCTAATAGGGGTCCAGGATGAGTTTATTTGAGTTGTAATTAGATAACTCAGTTTGACTGAGTTATAGACAATTAAACTAGTTTTAACTGTTGGTGGAACTAGTAGAGGTCTAGTTCCAAAAATTGAATATAAGGGTAAAAGATATTCCAGAGGAGAATAGGCTTGATGTGTTCATAGGGACATTAAAGGATAACATCCAACATGAGGTTCGCATTTGGGAACCTGATTCATTGGAGAAGGCATTCAGGTTAGCAAGAAAAATTGAAAGCAAAATTATGGCAACAAGGAAGCCTACTAATCACAACTATAAAGATGGAAGTGTTGTTTCCCCTATCCTTCCACAACCTACAAGGTCGGCACCACAAAAATTGGAAGAAAAAAGAGCAAAAGGCCTTTGTTATAGTTGTGATAGAAAATACACTAAAGGTCATAAGTGTGCTAAGAAGAAATTATTTTACATAGATTAAGAAGAGGAAGAAGAAAAGGAACAAGAAACATCAAAGGAAGAGGATACACACCAGGAAAAAAGCCTAGAGAAAGAAGAAATGAATCTAGCCATATCTTGTAATGCATTGGCCGAAATAACCACTCCTCAAAGTATCGAGATAGAAGGACATACCGAGAATAAAAAGGTAATAGTGTTGATTGATTCAGGGAGTACCCATAATTTTGTTCATTGTAAGATACTAAAGGAATTGAATTGCTTCCTATATCTAGCACCAGAGTGTCAAGTGATGGTTGCAAATGGAAGAACCATAAATCTCTATGGAAAGTGCCATAATATTGAGATATCCATGGGATAATATGTTTTTAATAGTCTAATGATTTCCATTCCAATGGGTGGTGTTGATGTTGTACTAGGAGTTCAATGACTACAATATTTGGGTACGATAGCTTTTAATTTTCAAGAACTTTTCTTGGATTTTTTTTCAGAAGGAAAGGAAGTTGAATTAAGGGGTATCATAGGGAAATCTGAAAGGATAATCAACTCTAACGACATGAAAAAGGTTCTAAAGAAAGAACAATGTGGTGTAATTGCACAATTATGTTTGCTAGAGGTTCCCACGTCGAAATAATCTATTTCTCCAGATCTCAAAAAAGTATTGGACAATCATTCCAAGGTATTTGAGACTCCCAAAGGCCTCCCACCTATTCATGACCATGATCATGCTATTCATTTTATTCCAAAAAGTGTTCCTCCAAACATTAGGCCTTAAAAATATCCCTATGCCCAAACGAGTGAAATTGAATGTATGGTTGCAAAAAAGCTAGAGGCTAGTATAATTCAACCTAGTCAACGTTCTTTCTCTACTCTAGTGGTATTGGTGCAAAAGAGGAATGGATCATGATGCATGTGCCTATATTATAGGGAGCTCAATAAGCTCACTATTAAAGATAAAATTCCCATTCATGTCATTGATGAATTGCATGGAGCAATTTACTTCACCAAGTTGGACCTTCATTCAGGATATCATATCAAATCAGAATGAAGACTGAAGACATTCTAAAAACAACATTTATAACTCATGAGGCTCATTATGAATTTTTGGTCATGCCTTTTGGCCTTACCGTTGCACCTTCTACATTTCAAGGTTTGATGAATTCCATTTTCAAACCCTTCCTTAGAAAATTTGTGTTATTATTTTTTGATGATATATTAATCTACAACAAGTCTTGGAAGGATCATGTTTGTTGGCATTATGATTCAGGTGTTGTCCTTGATGGCAACTCACTCAGAGGTTTGATACAGGTGATGGAAACTTAATCAGATGACAAATCAGAATGCAACAAGTCAAGAGAGAGGTATACGCAGGTTGACCGTGACGAAAGTGCGTATATACACGGGTTAGCGGAGCAGAAGGCGCGTACGCGTATACACGCGGGTTCACAGAGGGAAAGGCACGTACATGTCGAAAACCATGGTTTTGGTCCGTGGTATTTGGTCCATGGTAACGACCCAAAGTAACGACCCAAGGTATTGGTTCTACATGGTTTTGGATCATGGTATTGAGAGAAGCCTAAACCTATATAAGGAGAAGATCATTAGGCCAAGAGGGTGCAAGTGTGTGTGCAAGAGTGAGCAAGTGATGAACATCTGATAAAGTGTGAGATCCAGATGCTGGTTATGGGCTGGTGATGCCTGGCTTGATCTGAACCAAGGAGGCACTCATGTGAAGGATGATGAATGATGGATTAGGATCTCTAGGCTTGGAATGATTATCTTTATATGGGTTGAGTATGGATAGACTAGATCTATTGAAGCATGTTTATGAATGTTGTGATTTGGGTATGTTCTGATGTCTGAAATAGCTGCAAAGTTATGAGGTTGAATTTGCAGATCTGTACGTGGGTTGTCTTTGGTAAAAGAGCGTATACACGCAGGTTGGGTTCGTCAAAGTAACATATACAGTATGAAGTATGATATTTGAAGTTACTATTGGATCTGGTTGTTGTTGCAGAATTATGTAGACAGTGTTGTTTTCAGTGTTTCAGTAATGGGTGATTCAGAGAGTGGTGATTCAGATTATGATTTTATGCTTCATGGATCCAATATGAAAATTAATGAAACATGGTCCGTGGATGATCGTAGGCCGGCACCTACGTATTGGTAAACATATTGGCCAGTACAAGAGCCAGGGGGTTGTAGCTCCCTTCCAGGAGCAGCTGGAAAATGAGTGAAGGTTGGAGCCTTCAGTAGGCCAGCGCCTACGTACTATTAAATGGAATGGCTAGTACAAGAGCTAAGAAGGTTGTAACCTTCTGCAGGTAGAAGCCTGAGTACTGGTAAAGGACTGCACCAGTACAATGTAAAAGAAGTTTCTTATTAATGGAAGATAGAAACAAATTGCAGTAGGTGGTTTTCACCCACATTGGGTTTCCACCTTATATCATGGTGTTCATGTGTGCTCTTTATGTGTGATGATCTGTTCTAATTTACTGCACCTGATTACTGTTAATATGGTTAATAATGTTTTGATGCATTTACTGAAGATAAGTTAACTGAATCATAAGATTACTGCATATACGCTGGTTGAATTTAACACAGTCGTGTATATACGCGGATATCCTTAACTGAAGTCGTGTATATGAATTTAAGTATGGAAATGAAAAGTTTTACTGATTTGATAATACTGATTCACCCCCCCCTCTCAGTATTATTTCCAACAATTGGTATCAGAGCAGGTCCTTTGGTAGAAGCTTGATCGCTTGAAGGAGATTTGTAGAACAATGGGAAAGAAAGCGCGTCAAAAGAGGAAGATAGCTCAAAGGAACAATGACAGCCTGTCGGTGAGTGGAAGCAAGTATTCAGATCCTGAATCACCTGAGATTGAAGATGGACAAGCAAATGAAGCATCAGATAAAATCATAGATCAAGAAGATCTACCTAGCAAAAGGGAGAGTGCCCTTAAAGAAGAAATTATCAGCTTAAAAGTTCAGCTGGATTGTGCCTTCAGAGTTCATCAAATGCTGCAGGTGCTGAATGAAGAGAAAGAAAATGAGATTGTCAAACTAAGGCAACAAGTGGAAGAAGGAAGAAAGTCTGAAGAAACTTTGAAGAAGCAATGTCTGGAAAAGGAAGAACAACATCAGGATGAGGTAAATATCTTGAAAAGTAAATTAGAAGAGAAGGATAAACTATTGCGATTTCAAGATAGTACTAAGATTTTGGATGATATTCTGAGTAGTCAACGGTCTCCTGCTATCAAAACTGGTCTTGGTTTTTATGAATCTATTGAAGGTGAATCTAGTTCACAAAGTAAGACAAGGGACTCTAATGCAAAATTTGAAATCCCCAACAAGAAGATGAGAGGTCAATCCCATCAGCAACCAAGGAAAGAAATTCCTCAAAGAAAACCTTTTGCTCCTAATCATGGAACTGATAGACGATTATTCCCTCCAATGAATAATGTTGAATGCTATGTATGTCATAATCATGGACATGTTGCAGCTAGATGCAGAAGTAGAATGGTTCAAGACAATCACACAGAAAGATCATCACATTCCAGGTACTTTAATGGATATTGCTTTGCTTGCAATATGTTTGGTCACAGAGCTGTTGATTGCTATAGAAGGAATATGAGACATGTAAGATGTTATGCATGTTACAAACTTGGACACATAGCAAAGGAATGCAAGACTAGATTGTGGAGACCAAACCAAAAGAAGAAAATATCATCACTGTTGAAGATATGGAGGAAAAAGGAAATACAGCCAGAAAGATGTGGCATAGCAGAGTACACAGACATGACAGATTCAAAGGAAGCTGGAAGTGAGGAACATCAGTGTTCCAAATTGCATACGCGGGTTTGATGAAGACAAGTCGCGTATATACGCGAGTTATATGCTGCAGAGTCACGTATATGATGTTCTGAAAGATAGCAGCAGTACAGAAGTCTGAAATGGTTCAGTCGTGATATGAAATGGTTGGCACAGGCTCAGGGGGAGCATATACTTCAAATAATGCATTGTGGGCATTATGATTAGAAGTTGTTGATAAAGCTTATGTATCTAAATGATACATCTTGTTGTTTGATCAAAAGAACGGATTACAGGTTACAGATATGGATGCTAAATGCTTATAATGAAGATCATATAGTAGCTGTTGATAACTATCATGGTCTTGTTTAGGTCCTTGGTCTTTGTGAGTCATATGATGTATTTTTGTTACCCTAATATGCATGGGATAGATGTATGTATGAGTCTTTGGTGATAGGAAGGTCATTCATAATAGAGTCATGTTCTCCTTGTAGAACATCTTTTTGTAGATCTTGCCTACAGTTAGGGGGAGCATGGACAGATTTGTACACCTTGGCATATACAAAGGGGGAGCTCAATCAGAAACTTCAGCATGTACTCAGGGGGAGTATGGACAGTAAATGGAGATCAAAGAAGAGAATATTTTGGTCCGCCCTTTGCCCTTGATGTCAAAGGGGGAGAGTGACTTGGTCTGGTTGTTGCCATCAAGTCCAAAGGGGGAGATTGTTGGCATTATGATTCAAGTGTTGTCCTTGATGGCAACTCACTCAGAGGTATGATACAGGTGATGGCAACTCACTCAGAGGACAGATCATAGTGCAACAAGTAAAGAGAGATATATACGTAGGTTGGACGTGAAGAAAGTGCGTATATACGCGGGTTAGCGGAGCAGAAGGCGCGTACGCGTATACATGCAGGTTCACAGAGGGAAAGATGCGTACATGTCGAAAACCATGGTTTTGGTCCGTGGTATTTGGTCCATGGTAGTTGGTCCAAAGTGATGACCCTAGGTATTGGGTCCAAGGTATTGGTTCTACATGGTTTTGGATCATGGCATTGAGAGAAGCCTAAACCTATATAAGGAGAAGATCATTAGGCCAAGAGAGGTGCAAGTGTGTGTGCAAGAGTGAGCAAGTGATGAATATCTGATAAAGTGTGAGATCCAGATGCTGGTTATGGGCTGGTGATGCCTGGCTTGATCTGAACCAAGGAGGCACTCATGTGAAGGATGATAAATAATGGATTGGGATCTCTAGGCTTGGAATGATTATCTTTATATGGGTTGAGTATGGATAGACTAGATTTATTGACGCATGTTTATGAATGTTATGATTTGGGTATGTTATGATGTCTGAAATAGCTGCAAAGTTATGAGGTTGAATTTGCAGATCTGTACGCGGGTTGTCTTTGGTAAAAGGGCATATACACACAAGTTGGGTTCGTCCAAGTAGCGTATACAGTATGAAGTATGATATTTGAAGTTGCTATTGGATCTAGTTGTTGTTGCAGAGTTATGTAGACTGTGTTGTTTTTAGTGTTTCGGTATTGGGTGATTCAGAGAGTGGTGATTCAGATTATGATGTTGTGCTTCACGGATCCAGTATGAAAATTAATGAAACGTGGTCCCTGTATGATTGTAGGTCGGCACCTACGTACTGGTAAACATATTGGCCAGTACAAGAGCCAAGGGGGTTGTAGCTCCCTTCCAGGAGCAGCTGGAAAACGAGTGAAGGTTGGAGCCTTTAGTAGGCCATCGCCTACGTACTAGTAAATGGAACGGCTAGTACAAGAGCTAAGAAGGTTGTAGCCTTCTGCAGGTAGAAGCCTGCGTACTAGTAAAGGACTGCACCAGTACAATGTAAAAGAAGTTTCTTATTAAAGGAAGATAGAAACAAATTGCAGTAGGTGGTTTTCACCCACATTGGGTTTCCACCTTATATCATGGTGTTCATGTGTGCTCTTTATGTGTGATGATCTGTTTTGATTTACTGCACCTGATTACTGTTAATATGGTTAATAATGTTCTGATGCATTTACTGAAGATAAGTTAACTGAATCATGAGATTACTGCATATACGCTGGTTGAATTTAACACAGTCGCGTATATACGCGGATATCCTTAACTGAAGTCGTGTATATGAATTTGAGTATGGAAATGAAAAGTTATACTGATTTGATAATACTGATTCAACCCCCCCCCCCCCCCCCTTCCTCTCAGTATTATTTCCAACATATTACAGTATCATGGACTGAACTTTTGGATTTGATACGAAACAATGAATGCTCAAATGATAAATCAAATGGAAGATCCTCTAAATTTGGTAACTCTTTAGGAAGTGAATTTTCTTTGGTTAGCTGACTAATGCTCTCTTGACTCTCTACTTTATTGTTTTTACTTAAGATTTTGTCTGGATTATCAACAACTATAGCAGGGTTTGGATCTGGATGTGCCTTGGTATAATATGTTCTTTTGGAAGCCAGAATTTTAAATTTTTAAATTTTCTGAACGAAACCTTTTAACAACCCTAAAATGGCCTTAAGGTGAAAGGATGAGGTTTAGATTTTCCTTTAAGGTTTATTAAACTGAGGACTAAGTCCCCAGTATGGTCACCACTATGTTATCACTCTAAAATTTCCTTAGGGTTGTCATGTTATGTTTAAAGAAATAATAGAGGTAACCAGAAATGTACTTTTGTGATCAGGATATAGCCTTCCTAATCCTCGTAGAGGTCTCTCTCTTAATGATTTAACTTTGTTGGATTAATTGATTTTAGGCTAGTTATTTAAGCTTGGTTTGTTTTTTTATTTGATTTTGTTGTGGACTCAATGATTTAGATGGATAGATAAATGTATTTTTTACCATTGGTCCATGGAGTCCAAATGTCAAGAAAACAAGACTGAATCAAGTTCTAAAGATAGTGTTCACAAGGAAAGGTAGCTGAGTAAATTCATATCTTTTAGGATGGATGGTGAAGTGGTTTTTCAATTGGGGTCAATGAGCAGCGAAGGATTCCTCAAACCGGATAACGAGGGAAATGAAAGAGGTCAATCGAAACTAGGGAGCAAAGAAGAATTCCGTACTCTGGATATCAGAAGAAAACATTAAAATGAATAACAGTTCAAGACAGAGTGTACTTAAACAAATTCTGTAACCTTGATGTCATTTGGATTGTGGCCTATCTCAATAACCAAGTCTTCTAGTGACTTGATTATGCTATCATTTGCCTATGAGGATGCTTTCTCTAGCTTAAACTATGCTATGATGTTTTGTAGAGAATTTTGAAGTTTCTGAACACTCATGGCCTTGTTGGTCATCGTTGAGTATATCATTTCTCCTTCCTACTTATGAAAATGAATTTGATCAATAGGGTGAACATCCCTGGCCAAAACTTCAAATTCTATTTTCCTATAATCTATTGATGACTTAGGCTGCTAGACTATAGGCTACAAAAAGGTCATTTGCATTTTACCAATTTTAATGTCAAAAGCTAACATTAGCCTATTCTGATTGCTAGGAGTCTGTTGGAAATATTGGGCATATGTTTCACCGTTTAATGCCTCATTTCTTAATTTGATCTCTTTATACTTCTCCTTTATGTCCTTTTCCTTATCCACTGGTTTTCTTGATGATGAGACCTCTATGCTATGTTGTTTCTGAATACTCTAGTTATTAGAGGTGGAAGGCTAATGAGTTTCCTCTAAAACTACTACAGTTGTGCTCTCTCTAACCCCTGCATCTGTATCCATGATTTGAAGTGTTTTAGTTGTTTAAACTATCTCTTCTTGCTCTTCTTGCTCATTTACAAGATTTAGCTTGGGCTTCTTCCTGTACATGATTTCAAACCTGTCATGTGTTGTGTCTATGCTTGAGCAAGAACCCTCTTCCCTGGACCTTTTTGTATTTTTGTCTTGTAGGGCTGGAGTATGCAGAATGGAACTAGTATCCATCTATTTCCCCATATCTATCAAGGTGTCTTCCAACCACTTTGACTGGTTGGCATATTTTTTAATGTCTACCCTGGACTCATGCATAAAAGGGCTCGATTTGAATTTGAGTCTTAGTTTGTTTATGACTCTTAAAGGGTCATACTGCCATTTGAAACTACTACTGAACTTCATTTCTTGTAAACACTTCTTTGCTTCTTCTCCAGCCTCCCTATTATTACAGATAAAAGGACCAAGCTAGTTTTTTATCTTGAACTGTGTTTTCTTCCTAGTTGATAGGAAATTCACATCATATGAATTTATAATCTACCTGATATACTATAATGCAAATATCCTCATGGAGAGATATTTGGGTAGCTTATAGGGAGTGAGATGGCATCCATATATTCTAATTTCAGTGTGGTCCTGATATAGATACTGGTCTCCTATTTTATTGTTCTTAGACAGTCGTAAAACTCTCTTTATCTCCTCATTGATCTTGGGTTGATTGCTATTGTTCACCACATTTACAACTAGATGAAAAAAGGAATCAATGAACTCCTTCTAGCTGAAAACAGTGGAATATTTTTGGATCAAGGATGTCCAAGAGATGACAGATCTAGGATGGTATTTAGTGTCCAGTTTTTGGATGTTGACTAGAAACCTGTCTCATTGGAAAGATAAGAACATGTGGAAAATTACTGAAGAGTATTTTAATACTCTTTGATTTGGCAATCTGATCAATTGATCATGGATCCTATCCACCAAGAACTGGGCAAAATTGAAAATTGCAGTTGGAGGATTGCCTGGGAAAAAAATAGAGAGAAAAGCAAGTATAGGCTCATCTACATGCTCATTAATGGTGTATCCTACAATACAAGAGAGAATGGTCACAATTTTCCTGGCCCTCTCAGAGAAAATAGTGGAAGAGCATGGAGGATTGTTTGTAGGAGTATGAGACTCTTCTAGGATAAAAGTCTGAAAGATTTGAGACCTATTTGGAAGGTCCAACTTCAAATAGAGTTCAAGTAGGTTTTCAATGGAAAATGGGGTTTCATTTGGGTTTGGCTGGATCTCCACCATTTATTTTATTAACTCTGCAGTGATTGTAAACAAAATCTATTGGTTAGGAGAGACTATGGCTCTCTGGCTTGGGATATAGTAGAGTTTGCATAGGTGGATGATTTCAAGGAACTAGTATACTTGTGGGAAGAAGTATTTGGGAAGATTTGATTTGCATAGATGAATGTCATCATGTTGGTTCAAGAATTTTTCTTTACTCCAGCAGTGGAGTTTCAGTAGATGGCTGGGGGAAACTATGTCTTTGATTTGAAAATCTCTGTCAGCCAGTGGGAGGTGGTCAACATCCAGGTGAGGCGTTTATATGGGTTTCTCATTTAGAATGCTTTGGGAAGTCATAATTTTGTTTATTCTATTAAATTATTGTTTATCTGGCTTAAGGAGTAGGGTTAGGAGCTCTGGAATAGTTGGAAGGGTGAATACAGTCTGCAGAAGAGGGCTTTTGGATGCACAGTGGGTTCCTTTAGTTTGGCCAGGTTTTTTAATTAATTCAATTAATTAACCTTTCATAAAGATTATGCAGAGCTTAAGTACGGGGTTGTTCTAGTTCTTTCAACAACACCTGGAAAAATGACGATTAGGTGTGCATATAAGGTTCTGTGGTAGTAGCAAAGGTTTCTAAGGCTTCAACTATCTGTGTGCTGCTTTAAATTGAAGTCTTCCATATCTTCTGGTTGTAAGTGAGGTTAAAACAATTGAGCAGAGCTTCAGGGTTTTAGAATTGGTCGACAGACACTGTTTGTAACAGAATAACAACGAAAAGGGTGAAAAGGGAGGCTTTTTGGCTTTTAACTGACAACGATTAAATTTTGGGCGCGAGATTAATGAATGAATAGTTGGCAGTTTCATCCTACCTGGGGAGGCGGTTTTATGCTATATCGCACCTTTTTTGAGTGAAGGGCGGTATTTTTTGAGAGCACATGATATAACATGGGGCTGCCACATAGCAAAAGGGCACTCAGGAAAAACGACGAATATTGCATGCTTTTGGGATTTTAACAATCGGACGATGGGAATGTGTGATATGAGTATGGCCCATCGGCTCTGGAGGTCGAAGATCGAAGGGTTATTTCACAGTGAAGTTGTGAGGGCTAAGCTGGGGTGTGGTTGGCGGGGCCCAGCGATAAATAATGTGGCGAGTTAAATATATTCAAAGGTTTAATGAGGGCCGAGAATTATAAATTGGGGGCTTAAATACATAAAGCGGGACTATAGTTTAGAAAATAACACAAGGGTTGAGTCAAAAAGGGTATCGGGGAGGGTTCTCAATAGGGCCCGATATATTTAACCTTTTAAACCTAGGATAAGGCGGTTTTAGTGTGTTTATTATGGAAAATGAGAAGAAATAGGGGGAAAGGAAAAATGAAGGGGTAGGGATATTTTTACAATGGGAAAACAAGAGGGAAGGGTCAAAGTAAAGGGAAAGAGTTTTTACAATGGAAACGTGTTAGAATAAGAGGAAATGGAAGGGAATAGTTCTTTAGAATCAAGAAGTGGAAATTAGTGAATGAGAAGTAATGAAGGGGTGATGGAGGGAAATTTAGAGATGTAAGGGGTTTAGTGAAATGAGAGGATATTAGTGAATGAGCTTCTGTATTTAGGCCTAAAATCATATAGAACTTTGTAGGGTAAATACCCAAAGTAATACACAACTTTTGCGAATGTCCATTTTCCTTTGATAGTTCCTCCTACACATGAAACATAGGATTTAAGCATGATGAAGGTGCATTTGAGCTAGCAACCTTGTGCATTCCAAAACCAATTCTACCTACCCTTTATTTACCCTAACATTTTCTCTTCATTTACTGGGTGCATTCGAGCTTGCTGACCCTTTATTTCTTTTTCTTTGATAAGAAGACTATCTAATTCTAACCTTATAACTTCTTATGGCTCAGATTAAAGTGATGAGCTCATTATTATTCTCTACCTAACTACTGATCTATGAAGATTAAACAATTTGGCTAGATCTTTCTTTCTCTATCTATCAGCATGAAATTTAAAGCATGAATGAATCAAGATTAACTTATTTGACCATCATGGATTGTGGCATTTTTGACAAGTTGCATACAATATTATTTTTGTAAGTAAAGTAAAAAGTAGTGGCATTTGAATTTGCATCACTTTCATAATCTATTTTTTTATCTCTTTTGGTGGGGTTCATATCTTATTTTGTTTTTTGATCCTTTTCTTTTAGTCCTTATATTTTTCTTTTAGGACTTACCCTATTTACATTTTTTTTTTTTTTTTAATATTGAAAAAACATTTTGTAGAAAGCAAAAGTATGTACAATATTACAAGACTAATCATAGCCAATTCAAAATTATGAATCTTATTATTATAGGACCCTAACATGTTCTAAGTGTTTTTTTGGTCCGAGGTATTAAGAAAGGCAAAAAACTATATAAGGAGGAGAAGATCAAAGGGCAAAGTGTGCAAGTGAAAGGGTTTCTCAGGAATACTCATATCTGAAGTACATTTTATGTTGCAAGGGCTATGATTATGATATAATCTGAAATATTGTGTGTACCTTGAATTCAATGTGGGATCAAGATCATGAGACCTGAAATGAATTACCATTGAATGATCTGATATTGGTTGGGATAGATTTGATTTCTTACACATGTTTTATTCTTAAAATGTCATATCTGGGTATGTCTGAAATATGGAATGGCAGCGAAGTTGTAAGTTAGTATTTTCAGATATATATGTTGGTTCGCCTTGGTGAAGGTGCGTATACACGCTGGTTCGAAGCTTCCAAGTAGCATATACAAATGAAAAGCATGTTATTCAGAAATGACTTATCTATCTGATCAGTGTTGTTGGTTTACTATTGTCTGTCAATGATGTCTTCTTAGATATGAAAGTAGGACTGAATGTAGAAGGAGAGTTAGTTTGATTGATTGATTGATTAAGTAAGAATGGTGATCTTTATTGCTGACTGTCTAGATCTGTATAATTTGACAGTAGATGTTCAAAATATTATTGGTTGGTACAAATTTGATTCAGAAGATTTTATGATTTAGTGGTTTTGGAGGTATACGCATGTTTGGTTAAAGGAATTAGTGTATACACACAGGTTGGGTTCATTAAAGTAGTGTATACATTCTGTTGTATGATTTTTGAGGTTGTAGCTAGTTCTGAATGATCATGCAGGATTCTAGGTTCAGCATAGTGTTCTCGTGATAGTGATCTGATTGTTCAGATTGACTGATTGTTTGTTGATGAAGTTATTATTATAGTGTTTGATCTTCAAAGTTTCTAATGGGTCCATTGTGAAAATTTGATGAAACGAGAACTTCATATTGTGTTGTTGTGTACCAGGAGAATCCAGTGTGAAAATTTATGAAACGTGGTCCTTGAAGTAAGAGAGAAAGTCGTAGCGCCTACGTATTAGTAAACATATCATCTAGTACAAGAGCTAGCGGGTTCTAGCTCCCTTCTAGTAGAAGCTGTAGAACGAGAGAAAGTTGTAGCCTTCTATAGGTGGGTGCCTACGTATTGGTATGAGTCTACACCAATGCAAGATTGTAAACAAATTTTATATATATTAAAAAGAAGATAGAGATGACAGCAGCAGGTGGTTTTTCTCCTACATTGGGTTTCCACCTTAAATCTTGGTGTTCATGTGCATTTCTTATGTGTGATGGTTTATTATGTTATTACGGCACATAGTTGCTATATAATAAAGTATTGATGCACTGATTAAAGATGAACACATGATGAATTAACTAAGTCATAAGTTCTCTGGGCATATGATGGTTTCTTTGATCACAGTTGCATGCACACGCAAGTTCACTTCGCTGAAGTAGCGTATATAAATCTGATTTGGAAATGAAAAATTATTGAATTGTAAATACTGTTTCACCCCACCTCTCGGTATTATTTCCAAAATGGAAAATTCACCAGTTTGGTTGTTTTCCATGAGGCCTTTATGTAGGCATGGATGAGTTGGAAGTTGGATAAATGCACACAATAAAGTTGGTTTCACTAAATTAATGGCAAATTGCAGAGATCGCTAAGTCAAAGTAGAGAGGAGCACGACTATGCAATTTTTTCTAATGGGCATGTCATGAGAAAAACTAAGCCACCTTTGATCTTAAGTGCACTCTATGAGGGATTAAATAAAATAAAGGGCCTAGAGGACAAAATATTTGATCACATGAAAGAGAGCCATGCTCGATGTACATGTTGGTCTCTGTGAAGCAATTGAGAAATATGTCATGAGCATCAAAGAGCCACAATATCACTACAATCTAAATTCAATGGAGGATCTCCTTTAGTGTGCATATTGAATGTGATTTAATTCTTTGTTTGGAGAACCACACAAGTTCCCATTCTCTAAATTGATTGTGTTGTAACTACATTTGTTGAGTATCAAAGTGGAGGAAATGCTTAGGAGCCCATGCTCAACATTTAATATGGTAGCAATGGCAAGTAACCAAATATTACAATAGTATGAAGAGCCATGCTCAATTCCTCTTTATGTAGTATGGAGGACAACAAAGACAAAATCAACCATTGTGTAGCAGAGGAACAAAGCCTAGGATTTCTAGTGAGAAAGTGGGGGAAGCAACATTGTTGTCAGTAAGGTGAGTGAAGAGCTCTAAGTGGGTGTGCATTACTAGGAAAGAGAAAATGTGTCTAAGCTGCTATGAGAAAGGCTAAGAGGACCTATGTTGAAGAGAGAGAGGGCCAAGGGTGCTTGGACTCCTAAGAGGAGGCTGTTATGGAACCAGCTCAAGAAAATATAGAAAAGATAGATCAACGACTTAGAATTCAGCCTCTTCGAGGGGGCAACCTCCTTTACAT
>APFE030745364.1:395597-485679 GCA_000404065.3 Pinus taeda
GGGCTCAATAGTAACAATATGGGCACTACATGGGTACATCAATATAATAAGTGGGTTGTACTAATAACAATAAGGGGTTACTCTAGTAGTATAGGGGCCTAACAGAGGCTGAGAGTGTCTCTGCAGAAGTAGAGGGACGAGAGTTGAAAGCTTTGCGTGAGAATGTGTAATGATGTTGTGTGGATAGAGTACTGTGAGGCTATGCATTTTTTAATCTTGTTGAGAATAACAATGGGATACTGCAAAGTGAACATAGAGCATAGAATGTTGTGTGGCACAAATGAAAAATTGAACTAAGAGCTAAAATCAGGCAGAGTGGTTACCAAGTATAGAGAACATTAGTTCCTATTGAGTATGGATTGGAGCTTGCATACGGGAAATTGGTGCTTCCATATCTAGTAGGTATCTGAAGAATGCTTGGGGGTTAGTGCCTATTGTAAGTTGGTTCTTTCATAAATCCAAGGAGTTGCAAGTTGGTGCTTGCAAAAAATCCATGAAGTTGGTGCTTCACAAGGTGCTTCTTCTAAGTTGATCAGGTGTCTATGAAAGGAGGGAGTTGGTGCTTCCTGATATAGGTGCTAGCAAGCAATGAAAGGAATTTGTGATTCTTGTGATTGGTCAATCACAAAGAATGATGTAATAGAGTAGGTGTTATTATTACATCAAAAAACAAAGGGAATTGGTGGTTTTTCTCCTTGAAGGGTTTCCATGCTAAACCTTTGTGTCCAATGTGTATTTTTCTCTTGGTGTATGTGTTCATGTATTTTTTTATGTTGTTGCACATGAGATGCTATTGATTTCTCTCATTAAATGGATTCCAAGTTTAAATGTTAAATATAAATGGTAAGAAAAGTTTGAGTTGTCCTTAATACTGATTCATTCCCCTCCCCCCACTTTTAGTATTAACATTGTTTCCAACAATTGGTATCAAAGCCAAGTTGCTTTAGAAATATCTTAACCATTAAAAGGTAGATCCAAGAGAAAAAATGGCTTATCAAACTTGCCTTACATCAGGTAGAGTTCAATTTTTAAATGGATCAAAGTATGTACTCTAGAAGGTTAGAATGGAAGCCTATTTAATGGCTCTAGATGTTCATGTATTGTGCTCTTTATTGAATGGAGAAAAAAGTGAGAAGAATGGAGAAGACAAGGAAATCATCATGAAAGGGTTGTCTAAGCCAGATGTTGCTAAGGTGAGGCATTGTGAAAGAGAAAAGGAAATGTTTGACATGTTACCCACAATTTTGTGGGTGATATTCAGAGGAGAAAACGTTTCTCGAAGTTGGTCCTTAGTTGGGAGCTGATAGCCCCTTGTAGCCACCAACTAGCTCATTGTGGAATTTCTCTACCACATGAGCTAGCCATGTGGTCCCTAACCCATCTGTGATGATCATATGTTTGAATGTGGGCCTCCCGAACCTGAAGGTATTTCTTGTCATTTGGTAATTGAGTATTGTAGTGTACTTATCATGGATACTTCTGGGCATGGATTAGTGGGTGGATTTGGTGAAAGGAGTGGGCTAGGCCTGTGCTCTTATCCCCTAGACTTCTTTTGGATTTTAACCCTAGACCCTAGTCTCATGCGATCTCTTTTACCAACCATTGGGCTTTAGGGATGGTACTACATCAGAAACCCTGATTTTGGTTGTTTGTTCCTGCTCCATCATCCACATATATCACTTCCCTTCCACTCATTATAACCCCATTCATCATTTCTACCACTTGGGTCCAAATAGGGATAGCATTCCCCTTCCCCTTGCCCACACCTTGTGTTGGGCCTACAATGATGCCCCAGACATTGATGCAACTAAAAAGAAAAGTAAAAGCATAATTGGCTACATTAAACAAGAATATATACCATAAAATGAAAAATATGGTCAAGAGAAAAAGATTTAGTACATGGAAAAAGGAAATGCATGAGATCCACCCCATCATCATGGCCATCACCCTAGTTTGTATAGGCCCTAGATGATCCTGTTTATCATTCAAGAACCCATGATTGTCCCAATCCTTGGTGGGACATGAACCACCCTACCTTAAAGGCGATATCCACTGCTATATCCTACTCATCATGTTCTTATCCCTTGAGCCTTGAGTAGTTAATTAAATAAAAATCATAAAATGCGAAAGGCATAATATGAAGGGTGGAAAAATCAAGGCCGAGGAAACTCATGCACCACAAATTCTCCCTCCTATACATTATATACCCAAGTGAGGCTTCCCTTTTATTAGCTACCCTTGTACCCCAACATGTGGCCCAGGGTTGCCCCTTTCGTTCCCTACCCAATTCATCCCTTTATCACATACCACCACCCTTTAAGGGATGTACCTTAGACATATTGTCCCCTTCAAAAGTAAAAACAACCTAATAGGATACTTGGTTAACCCATTTGGAGCTTAAAGACATTAGCACATGCCAAATCCCAATATGGAAGGGCATGCCATTATAAAGTTTCCACCTATTTTCCATGCTTTCTAATCTATTTTACAGAATTTCCTTTGATCACTTCCTGTACTCGAAGGCTACAAGAGGCATTAGATCTTATGCAGGATTTCAAATGGTCTCCATTTTGGGTTTGGTTTCCCTATACAAGGTCCTCACCCTCCAGAGGGCTACATTAGAACATTCATTGTGTGTTTTGAGAGTCACAGGCCTCCACAGTAATAGAAAACACTCCATGGATCCCCATATATGCTCAAATATTTCTCGAGATTAAACTATTGGAGGAGGAAGATGCACCTAGTTCACCATGCCCAGCTAGCCCCACAGTTGTACCATGCACTTGGCAGATGACCTAGCACTTGTATGTTAATGTGGCACCACTTAAACCATTATATGAGCCCTTACAGATGGTCTACAGGCATTGTTCACCTACTTGGACACCCATGAGGTTATTTTTGTGCACCCACATCCATTAGGAGCACCACAGGTTTAGTATTTGGAGAACAAGAGGCCAACCCCTTGTCCACTACTTTTGGGAGTCCTATTCATCATTACAACACTTATGGACTTCATTAAGCTTCTTAGAAGGCCATATGACATGTATTGTTTATCATTCAACCTTTGTTGAGGCTTATTATTTTCTTTATGAGCTAGTTTGGTGTGCTTGTAACAAAAAGTTAGTTATTTTGCACATTATTTATTTTAGGAGCTAATGTAGGCCCAAGTAGCTAAATCAAATTTATTATGAGTGTATAAATAAAATTGATTAGGATTCGTTTTAGCATCATCACTTGGGTTTGACTTGTATCTCTATAGAGATTTTTTCTATACGTTCTTGGTGGACAAAATGTTGGAGCATGGAATGAATTTTGATGTTTGGATTATCACTTCTTGTCTTGGAGCTTCTTGATTGGAAATTTTTTGATGTTCAGATATATTCTCTTACATGTAACAAAAAAATTTAATTCTATTATTTCTTTTACTTTGTCACGTGCATTAATAATGGGATTTTTGTTATAATAGGGCTGATTGTTCCATGCATTATTGCAAAATTATGGAATTATTGTTTCTAGATAGAATCTCTCTATGTATGGGCCATGTATGTTGAACAAATTTTCCTAGGGATAATTTTATGGTTAAATTAATATTGAAAAGCCATCTCATCTTTCCAAACAAATTATAAATCTTTAGGTCACTCTCTTTTCCCTAATGCTAAGAAAAGTAGTCCTTGAAGCCTCCTTGACCTAGAAACGAAGTCCATTATCATTATTCTTCTTGACTCCAATCTTCCCAAAGGATTAGGCACTAGTCTACCATAAGGTGATCATTTTAAGAATCATTTGTCTTCACCTTTTCTTCTTTATTATAAGTCTAACCACATTAGGCCTCTTATGGAATCATTTCCCGACAAACCACGGACAGAAAAACTTCTATATCTTGGCCTCTTCTATGCTGGTGTGTCTCCTAGGTCCCCTCCAAATTTGAGGAGATTTCAATGGTGGTATTGTGAGATATCCCAAGCCCTATCCTTGAGAACATTTTTTTCTCTAGGTTTCCCTAGGCTAATACCTTGTAGCGATCATTTTAGCACCTTTAAGTGAAGATATTTTCTTTGATCCCATTCTTTCCCTTGTTTAGGTCAAGCTCATCATTGGTTGCTAAACTCCCTCCCCTTGATCTAGCCTGGGTCCACTGGGTCCCGTTGTGTCCCATATCTTATCAAAGTCAATTTTTCAAAAACCACTTCGAAAAACAAGTTCCAAAAATATTTTAGGGTCTAGGAAGCTCCTTTACAAGTCAAATTCCCTAAGCCAACCCATCAAGTCCCTATTTCCTTATATTATACAAGCTTATGCCTTTCTTAAGAAACAAACAAGTCCCACTCTTGAGTCTCTCCTAGGAAAGGGTCATAGAGACCACTTCATATCCATCTTAGTTGAGCTATCCTTCATAGGTGATTCTCTATATATTGTGTCTCCTCCCATTAGTGAAAGATAGTAAAGAGTAGGAGGATTTAGTTGTGGTGACAATGGTCTTTAGCTTCATTGTTGCTCTTAACCTAGCACATTCCCCTTCTCAGACCCCCTACTAGTTTGAGCAGTAACAGGACAACTTGCAATGTTTGTATGGAGAATATTGCAATGTGGCTCAAGAGAAGGACCAAGAACCTTGTTGCTCAAATAGTGAACCAGAACATGTAGCTACTAGTGGTAAGAAGAAAAGGAAGAAAAAGCAAAAGACATCTCAAAGGAAATATGCTCAATAGATTGAAGATATTTCTTCCTGTGAGAAACTTCTTTATATTCACTCCAAGGATGGTGAAGAATAAGACCTAGATGAGATTCCATGATGCTCATAAGATAAGATATTTATTTATGATAAATGTAAATCAATATTTCATTCATTATCTAGATGTTCATGTGAATGACCTGAAGATAGAGATAATCATGCATCTAGTTGTAGTAATGAAGATATACCTACTTTAGTACCAATAATTAATAAGGGAACCTCTGAATAAGAAGAGAGCATATCCCAAGAAGAGAATAGGAGTATCCCTAAGAGTGATGAAGATCGAGTACTCCTTAGATATGTGGAAGGTGTTAGAGCCTAGATTGACCTCAAGCTGAAGGGAGGCAATCCTAGGATAACCACAAACCAAGCTTAACCTGGTAGCTAGCCCTACCAGGTCGGGAGAGGGCTCTCTCCTTGAGAATCTCAGTCAAGATGACTGGATCAAATATGGATTTTACGCTAGGTATAGTAGCTCTATGGTTTTTTGGTTGATTTTGCTTGCGTTTTGCGGGATCAAATGGAGCATGTAGCTTTGGGTCCAGGAAATGAAGTCAGGATGCAAGGTGTTCTATGGGGCAACGTAGATAGGTGTTTTAGCACTTGAAATTGAGTGATATGGTAGGACTAAGACTGGTGAGGAGCTGATGAGGGCATGCAAATATCATGAGTCCTCTTCGAACAGTAGAAAACATCAAAAACTAAATGGATTCCCAAGGCAGAAAACTATAACCAATGTATTCTACCTATCCATCTTGATTTGATTTAGTTAGAAGAATGAATAATATTGCGAAACACATAACAAATGAGAAAAACTAATAACAGAAGAAGAAACTATGAAAAAACACTTTACCACAAGTATCCCATAAAAATAGCTGCAAATCTTGGTTTATTTCCTTGCCAAACTGCTGATAAGTGTGTACAATGTAGCTCAAAGCATCCAAGAGAGTCTAACCTCTGCTAATGATAGAAAAAATACATAATATAGACATCAAACCACCTATTCTAGCCATCAGGGGTCAAATCCATGAGAAGAGGGGCAGTTTCAACCATTTCCAAACAAGGAATAGGAATATAAGCAGTGGAACAACTTGCCTCTATAAGCATGGAAACTGATTCATTGACCGCAAAACTAACTCAAATTGATGAATCTACCCTCTAAGATCATTTCAGAATTACATTTACATAGCATAGAATTAATTAAAATCATAAATTCATCCATGAAGAGAGAAAAATTCAACTTGTAGAGAAACTAGGTGAAAACTAGATTTTTGGGCAAACTGGCTCTATGCGTAGCGCCACTGGCCGAGTGCATAGCACCGCTTTACAGCCACTTTTGGAGGCCTTCCCCTTAGTAAAATTTGGGAAGGTCTTCCTGTCTAGTTTCTGGAACATCTTGAATTTTTGCATTTGGAGGTCACTTGCACCTTCAAAAGTGAAATCTCCCAAGGTTGCTTCTGTGTGTCCAAAAAGGGGCAAAGATGTCATTTTTTGGTAGTTTTTTGCCCTTTTAGTGACCTAGATTTGCTCCAAAATTGCTGAGATTTTCTGGGCTTAATATTCTCATCATGTCGAATCAATATATGTAAGGCATTTCTTCAAAAAGTCCTCTAGTGAAAATCCTAGCGCTGGTGGCGCTACGCACCTAGGGAAAATTTCTGTGCTACAAAATTTCAAAAATTGAAAATGGCCAAAATTTGTCAAAACTTGCCCAGATTTGGCACAAGGCACTATCATTAATTGCTTTGATGGGCTAGTGAGGCTTCAACCAAGATTTTTAACTTTTCTTGCTCCTTTTTTCTCCTTAAGGCCTTCCTCAACCTAACCTTAAGGTTCCTCATCCGTATGTTGCATATTTTGTTCCGGGTCATATAGTGGTAGGCCATGTGGCAAAGAATCTTCTTGTCTCTGTTGGCCTTTTCAATCAGCCCCTCAAGGTGTATGTTGACCCTCTCAACCCAATTTTCTCGGTCGTTCTCGATCTCTTGTTCAATGGAAGTCAACTTGACCTTGGACTTCTTAGCCTTTTTCCTATTCTCCTTAATCATTTGTAGCTCCATGAGGAATTGTTTGTCGCTCAATTGTTTGTCTTCTTGGTCTAGATACTTGATGACCCACTTAGCCCTCTCTAAATTGTTTGACAAGGCTTGTATCTCAGCCTCTTGTTCCTTTATAATCATGTCTTTGACAGTCTTTGGATCTTGAGTATCCAAGTCAATGACATCGAATCCTTGTGTCTCCTCATGATCAACAAGGTCAAAATCTCTCTCTTGCCCATCTCCAAGATCCTTCTTATGCATCTTTTTCTTGCCTTTACCTTTACCCTTGTGTTGTTATTCAACTTGTAACTGCTTAGCTGAAGAAGAAGGCAAAGCCCTTTCCACTCCTTGTCGAGATAGCATTTTCCTGTGGCCTGAAGATGAAGGCGAGACCCCTTGCATACCTTGTGGAGATAATACTCACCTGGCAGCTACAAAAAGTTTCCTACTGCCTCTCTCATATGTCACCAACACTGGCACTCCAACAGTTTCAGTCTCTTGGACCTTTTCATGTCCTGAAGGTCCACCTTCTTCATGAGGCACTAATGAAAAGACTTGAGGGCCTTTGAACATTTCATGAGAAATGCAAGTCTCCCATGGCATTTTAAGAAGGTTCAACTGATGTAAAACAATGATTCTAATCAAAGAGTAATGGTAAATGCTTGTTAACTGCTGGGGGTATGGTTTTTCTTTACAATGAGTGCCATATTCTTAATGTTTCTGAACATGAAGTAGGGGATATTCATGATTCTCACCCTAGTGAAATGCATCAGCAGTCTAATGTTGTAGGCATATAGTCGGGAGAACCTACCTTCACAAGTAAAATACTTGATGATGATCTTCATCAATGGATCAAACCCGTCATCTAAGAATTTAAAGGGGAATACTCTCTTGAGTTTGTTATGGTATCTAGCCTTGATGTAACTCTCATAGTACTCCATGTCAATGTCCTGACCTTTGTTCCAATTTTCACCAACATTTGGAATACCTGTAGCCTCTAAAATGACAGCTGGTGACAAAGTGAATGTAACTCCAGCAAGGTTTACTTCATTGTTGTCCAAATGCGTCACAAACAACCTTGCTAATTCATGATTAAATTTAACCCTTTCCACCATTTCACACAAATCAAAACATGACTGGTGTTTAAAACAAGAAATGGCAAATGGGCAGGCTTGCATCTCCCTCAAACTAGTAGGCTCCTCTCTGATATGTTTTCCTGCTTTATGAGGCTTACTGCCTTGTGTGTCTCTCTCCCTGGAACTATCACTAAGGGTTTATTCTTCCAGCTCATATTCATTGTCCCTCTACATTGTTTTTATAGCTGTATTCTCTTGTGGTGAACGAAAAGCTAGGGTGAATAAATGTAGGATGAGTATGAAGAGATTTTATAGCTAAATAAGTGAGACTGAATAAGAGTGTGAATGGGATTTAGTAAGTGAGTAGGGTTTTGGAATAGTGTAGGGCTTGGGGTGTATGTATAGGGTTTGAGAATTGGGGAAAATATATAAGTGAATGATGTCTAAGGAATTTTATACGAGGGAATGGGGTTTAGGGAACAACAAATAGATGATATAGGACATTAGTAAATGAGTGAGCTTTTAAAACATATGAGATAGTTTGCTGAAAATTAGGGATTGAATTTTTGAGAGACAAAATCACAAAAGACTGATGCAACAACTCTTTTTAGCAAGAATGTTGAGGTTACTTACTTGCAAAAAAGTAATTTGGAAGTTTTGAGGCAAATTGAGATGATTTAGAATGATTTGGAGCTTGACTGCTAGGTGTGTGGCACCTGTTCATTTTTACACTGAAGAAATTACCCAGGTGCATAGCGCCAACTCTATGTGTAGCGTCGGCCTTTGGTGCGTAGCACCAGTCAGATTTCTCCAAAAACTCAGTGAATGCACTCCCTTTGCTCAATAACGCTTCAAAATCACGTTTTTTAACACATGAACTTCAACTCAAACAATGAAAAGACTTAAGAGATGGATGACCTTTATATATCTTTTCAACTTTTGATTTTTAAAGTTCAAAACCCACTTTGTAATTTCTATTTGCTTTTAAAATACTCTGTTTTTTGGATGCTTGATCTTTTGCTTGAATAGGTGAAGTGATGCTTGATTTCTTTGACTTTTGCAGTGGCATGTACTTGGAAATATCAACAGGTGACCAGGAGAAACATGAAACTATTAATTACATATGAGAAATAATAAAATTACATGAAATTTACAAATAATATACCAATGCTCTGTTTTCACCTCAAAACTAGTTTTGAGGTGAAAAATTTATTAAGCTTACAAATTATGAGATTAAAACTTTTCTGATGATTATTTTCATCCTCATATGTCTGCTAATCATTATTAATCAATAGTTACTAAAATTTCGACCATGGTAAAACTCTAATACCTAATGAGACTAAAACCCTAAGACCTA
This sequence comes from Pinus taeda, assembly GCA_000404065.3. Taxonomy (NCBI): domain Eukaryota; kingdom Viridiplantae; phylum Streptophyta; class Pinopsida; order Pinales; family Pinaceae; genus Pinus; species Pinus taeda. The sequence goes on from APFE030745364.1 coordinate 404,802, forward strand.
AGACCAAATTGATGAAATGAACTGAAAATAAACATGAATCATGGACTAAAAAGTATGAAAGGAGGTCAGTAGATATATGTCGTGAGGGAAAAAACTAAAATGAACCCTACCATCAGTTGATCCATGCCCTAATGAAATGCAACTCATCAGAATGGGACACCTAGTATGAAATGCAAAAGAGTGAATTTTGATCATTGATGGTAGTGCAGAGACACTGACACTAACATTGGCTACATTGGGGATGGTAACTCCTTGGAGGTGCCAAGAACATCATAGACCTAGTAGCCTGATCCATTGGGCATGGAGTCAAAAAATCAAGCTGAAATTACATGATTGAATACTTATGACTCAAAGACACTAACTAACTTGATACTGACTCAATACTAAAACACAACTGACAAACTGGAAAATATGCTCAAAATGGAGCTTATTCAATAAAACCTACTCTAACTGTTCCATTCATCACCTGATCAAGTGAAATGAAATAACCAATTCAACCAAGTAAGAATTCTTCCTACTGTTTGTGTTCTCTGTAAGTGCTTGTTTATGAGAAAGAAGAGAAAAATACTGCGATGAAACTCCCATGAAAACTTGTAAATAGATCCAAATTTTCCCAGATTGAACAATATGGATGCTCTATCTGACTCCAAAAATACTGCATAAGGATCTTGAAATTCATGTGTACTAGGACTTAGCTCATCCAATGGATTACTTTTCTTCTCCTCATACCATGAATGCAAAAGTTCATTTGAGCTTTGTGATGAGAGTCCTGTTGAAAAGGACAAAGAAACTGGTTTGTATCAATACCTTTTCCAAGTTCAAAGTTAGCTAATGGAGAAGGACTTTGACTGCAGACATCATCCAACACATCAGCTATTGGATCAAGAAAATGTTGAAAAGACTGCTGCAACCCATTTTCTATTGGTTCTAATGAGATTGCATGATTTTCTACAGGTTTCTCATCCTTTATTGAAGATGCACTATGCAAATTTCCCTTCAAAAAATGAAATGATTCAAAATAGAATGGTACGGAATCATCTTGCATCATTTGATCATATGTTCCAGCTTCCAAGTCTTCATCTACAACTTGACAATCAATGGATTTCAGGGGCTACAAATCTAGATATGAGAAGTCTTGAACAAGGATTTCATTGCCCTCAAGATGGTCAAGATAAAAACTTATCGATGGTTGATTTATGATTGCATGAAAGTTGTCTCTGATGAACTGAAACGAAGTAAAACAAAAAGGCAAAGATGCTTCACTTACCTCAAAATTTTCTACAATTTCCTCCTCACTTCCATAGCTGATATGCATCGGTTGATCACTGTATTTGAGCTACTGAAAATGAACTTCCTCCTTCCACAAACCAATTGTTGATTTGTCTGCAGGATTAGCTTCTATTTGGAGAACATAATCATCATCACACTGATCAAACTAGGGAAATCATCAATATAAAACACATCATCAAGCATACTTGTTAGGTCAACAGCTCTCTCTTCTCCAAGATGATTTATAAAACAATCATTATTAGATCTATGACAACTGGGATAAGAAAGAAAATGTTTGGATCAGCCACTTGCTTTTCTTCAATCAGCGAGCCATGGTCTTGAACATCATATTCATTTCTTGTGGTGATCTTTTGCAACATCTCTTCCACTACACTTACCAAAATGTCGAGCTTTCCCTCTAAAGATGTTGATTCCTCTGGAACTATGTTCTTCATCTCTTCTTCCTTCAACTTTACCCTTCTAATCAATAAATTAGCCTCTACATCTACTGCATTGTTCTACATCTCTTCAAGTGTTGCAAGGTTCCTCTCTCTCAGCTGAAACTCCATTTTCGGATCGAAGGAATCCGGTTGTGCAAGAGAGTGGATCTAGGAGGATGTTGTATATTAATAGGCATCGAACAATAAGGTTAAACTTGGTACAAAAATATTGTACTGTCTCCCCTGGCTATCTTTTCAGCTGGTTATACTCTTCTAGAATCAAGGGTTTTGTTTGACCACCCACCTGTCGAGGAAAACTTTGAAAATCTACTGGAAATCTAAGATGCTCGCATTAGGCAGGGTTTTGAACCAACTCTTAACTTTGCCTTGCAAAGAAAGAGTAAGAAGCCTAATACTAACATCCTCTTCATCGACTTCAAAAAGGTCAAGAAAAGACTCAAAATTCAGTACATGTCTCTCAACAGTGATGTTGTCACATTCGCCATCAAATCTTGGTAGATACAGGTAATGATTTTTAGGGAAAGGATGTGATATAGGAGGTAAAATGAGAGGCTTATATCTATCTAGAATTTTACAAGGTATAGGGGTATATACAAAAGCTATAGAATCAGTCTTGGTCTCTTTAGGCTCATTACTTTGAAGACGACCATCATAAGATTCGGAAGAAGGGTCTTGATCAATAGAAAAAGCATGTCAATATTCGGTATTTACAATCTTCAAAGGGAAAGAATCAAATGTAGGTCTAGAATCTTTTCTCAAATACAATATACTTTGTAAAGCCTTCTTGAAATTTTCGGGAAAAGAAAAGAAATAATTTAAAACAAAGAACATAATGTATTGGATGAAATTCCAACTTGAATACCTAATCTTTCCATATTGTCCTTTCATGTTTATGATATTCAGGTTCATCCTCTAGTGCAGTCCTTGGATCTGATCTCGAAACTGATTTAGAGTCGCCAAGTGAATGATTTTAGCCTTCCAGTGTCTGATCCTTGTCCACCATCAAAAATCAGATCTAAACTTGATACGTTTTACTGAGGAACATAAAACTTCAATCCCCAGTATGGTCACCACTATGTTAGAGCCTAGATTAACCTCAGGTTTAAGGGAGGTAATCCTAGGAAAGCCATAAACCAAGCTTAACCTATTAGCTAGCCCTACCAGGTCAGGAGAGGGCTCTCTCCTTAAGAATCTCAGTCAAGATAAATGGATCAAATATGGATTTTAGGCTAGGTATAGTATCCCTAGGATTTTTTGGTTGATTTTGCTTCGGTTTTTGCGGGATCAAATGGAGCAGGCATCTTCGGGTCCAAGAAATGAAGTCAGGATGTAGGGTGTTCTATGGGCTGAGGTAGGTAGGTGTTTTAGAACTTGAAATTGAGTGAGATGGTAGGTCTAAGACTAGTGAGGAGTTGAGGAGGGCATGCAAAGATCATGAGTCCTCTTCAAATAGTAGAAAACATAAAAAACTAAATGGATTCCCAAGGCAGAGCACTGTATCCAATGTATTCTACTTGTCTATCCTGATTTCATTTAGTTAGAAGAATGAATAAGATTGTGGCACACATAAGACATGAGAAAAACTAATAACAGAAGAATAAACTATGCAAAAACACTTTACCACATGTATCCCATAAAAATAGCTACAAATCCTGGTTTATTTCCTTGCCAAACTGCTGATAAGTGTGTACAATGTAGCTCAGAGCATCCAAGAGAGTTCAACCTCTGCTAATGATAGAAAAAATACATAATATAGACATAAAACCACCAATTCTAGCCATCAGGGGTCAAATCCATAAGAACAGGGTAGTTTCAACCATTTCCAAACAAGGAACAAGAATATAGGCAATGGAACAACTTGCCTCTATAAGCATGGAAACTGATTCATTGACCCCCAAACCAACTCAAGCTGATGAATCTACCCTCTAAGATAATTTCACAATTACATTTACGTAGAATAGCATTAATTACAATGATAAATTCATCCATGAAGAGAGAAAAAGTCAACTTGCAGAGAAGCTAGGTGAAAATTGGATTTTTGGACAAACTCGCTCTATGCGTAGTGCCACTGGCCAGGTACATAGCGCCGCTTCATAGCCACTTTGCAGGCCTTCCCCTTAGCCCAATTGAGCCCAAGATAGCTCATTGGAAAGATGTTCCTGTCTAGTTTTTGGAACATCTTGAATTTTGGCATTTGGAGGTCATTTGCCCCCTTAGACGTGAACTCTCCCAATGCTGCTTCTATGTGTCCAAAAATTGGCAGAGAGGTCATCTTTCGGTAGTTTTTTGGCCTTTTGGTGACCTAGAGTTGCTCCAATATTGCTGAGATCTTTTAGGTTTGATGCTGTCATCATGATGAATCCAGATATGTAAGCCATTTCTTCAAAAAGTCCTCTAGTGAAAAGCATAGTAACGGTGGTGCTACGCACCTAGGGCAAACTTTTGTGTTACAAAATTTCAAAAATTGAAAATGACCAAAATTTGTCAAAACTTGCCCAGATTTGGCACAAGGCACTATCATTAATTGCTTTGATGGGCTAGTGAGGCTTTAGCCAAGATTTTTAACTTGTCTTGCTCCTTTTTTCTCCTTAAGGCCTTCCTCAACCTAGCCTTAAGCTTCCTCATCCTTATGTTGCATATTTTGTTCCGGATCATGTAGTGGTAGGCCACGTGGTGAAGCATCTTCTTGTCTCTGTTGGCCTTTTCAATCAGCCCCTCAAGGTGTATGTTGACCCTCTCAAGCCAAGTTTCTCGGTCATTCTCAATCTCTTGTTCAATGGAAGTCAACTTGACCTTGGCCTTCTTTACCTTTTGCCTGTTCTTTTTGATCATTTGCAGCTCCATGAGGACTTGCTTGTCCCTCAGTTGTTTGTTCTCTTGCTCTAGATACCCGATGACCAACTTAGCCCTCTCTAAATTGTTTGAAAAGGCTTGTATCTTAGCCTCTTGTTCCTTTATGATCATTTCTTTGATAGTCTCTAGATCTTGAGTATCTAAGTTAATGACATCAACTCCTTGTGTCTCCTCATGATCAAAAGGGTCAAAATATCTCTTTTGCCCATATCCAAGATCCTTCTTATGCATATTTTTCTTGCCTTTAACTTTACCCTTGTGTTGCTGCTCAACCTATACCTGTTTAGCTGAAGAAGAAGGCAAAGCCCCTTCCACTCCTTATGGAGATAGAATTTTCCTGTGGCCTGAAGATGAAGGCGAGATCCCTTCCACATCTTCTGGAGATAATACTTGCTTGGTAGCTACAAAAATTTTCCTAGTGCCTCTCTCATATGTCACCAACACTGGAAATCCAACAGTTTCAGTCTCTTGAACCTTTTCATGTCCTAAAGGTCGACCTTCTTCATGAGGCACTGATGAAAAGACTTGAGGGCCTTTGAACATTTCATGAGAAATGAAAGTCTCCCATTGCATGTTAAGAAGGTTTTGCTGATGTAAAACAATGATTTTAATCAAAGAGTAATGGTAAATGCTAGTTAACTGTTCGGGGTATGATTTTTTCTTTACAATGAGTGCCATCTTTTCAATGTTTCTGATCATGAAGTAGGGGATATTCATCATTCTCACCCTAGTGAAATGCATCAGCAGTATAATGTGGTAGGCATACAGTTGGGAGAACCTACCTTCATAAGTAAAATACTTGATGATGATCTTCATCAATGGAGCAAACCTGTCCTCCAAGAATTTAAAGGGGAATACTCTCTTGAGTTTGTTATGATACCTATCCTTGATGTAAGGCTCATAGCACTCCCTGTCAATGTCCTGACCTTTGTTCCACTTTTCACCAACATTTGGAATACATGTAGCCTCTAAAATGATAGCTAGTGACAAAGTGAATGTAACTCTAGCAAGGTTTACTTCATTGTTGTCCAAATGTGTCACAAACAACCTTGCTTATTCATAATGAAATTTAACCCTTTCCACCATTTCACAAAAATCAAAACATGGTTGTTGTTTAAAACAAGAAATGGCAAATGGGCAGGCTTGCAGCTCCCTCAAACTGGTAAGCTCCTCTTTGATATGTTTTCCTCCTTTATGAGGCTTCCTGCCCTGTGTGTCTCTCTCCCTAGAACTGTCACTAAGGGTTTCTTCTTCCAGCTCATAGTCATTTTCCCTCTCCATTGTTTTTATAGTTGTATTCTCCTGTGGTGAATGAAAAGCTAGGGTGAATGAATGTAGGATGAGTATGAAGAGATTTTATAGGTAAATAGGTGAGAGTGAATAAGAGTGTGAATGGGATTTAGTGAGCGAGTAGGGTTTGGGAATAGTGTAGGGTTTGGGGTGTATGTATAGGGTTTGGGAATTGGGGAAAATATATAAGGGAATGATGTCTAGGAAATTTTATATGAGGGAATGGGGTTTAGGGAAGAGAAAATAGATGATATAGGACAACAGTAAATGAGTGAGATTTTAAAACATATGAGATAGTTTGGTGAAAATTAGGGTTTGACTTTTTGAGAGACAAAATCACCAAAGGCTGATGTAAAAACACTTTTTAGCAAGAATGATGAGGTTACTTACTTGCAAAGAAGTAATTTGGAAGTTTTGAGGCGAATTGAGGTGATTTAGAATGATTTGCAGCTTGACTGCTAGGTGCATAGTGCACTCACCTAGGTGTGTAGTGCCGGTTTGGTGCATAGCACCTATTCATTTTTACACTGAAGAAATTACCTAGGTACATAGTGCCAACTCTATTCATAACGCCAGCCTTTGGTGCGTAGCGCCAGTTAGATTTCTCCAAAAACACAGTGAATGCAACCCCTTTGCTCAATAACACTTCAAAATCACATTTTTTAGCTCATGGACTTCAACTCAAACAATGAAATGACTTAAGAGAGGGATGACCTTTATATAGCTTTTCAAATTTTGATTTTTAAAGTTCAAAACCCACTTTGTAATGTCTATTTGCTTTTCAAATACTCTATTTTTTGGATGCTTGATCTCTTGCTTGAATAGGTGAACTGGTGCTTGATTTCTTTGACTTTTGCAGTGGCATGTACTTGGAAATATCAGCAGGTGACTAAGAGCAGCATGAAACTGTTAATTACATATGAGAAATAATAAAATTATTGAAATTTACAAATAATATACCAATGCTCTGTTTTCACCTCAAAACTGGTTTTGAGGTGAAAAATTTATTAAGCTTACAAATTATGAGATTAAAACTTTTTTGATGATTATTGTCATCTTTGTTATCACTCAGGTTGTCCCTAGGCTCCTTATAGGGATACAACCGATGTAACCACAAACCAATCTTTGGATTGCAGGTTCTAGCCCACCTGCAATCAAAGAGGGCTCTCTCTTTAATGATTCAACTTTGTTGATGATTTTAGGCTAGCTTTTGGCTCAAGGGTTTTTTGTTTGGGTTTGGATAGAAGGTAGAAATCTCAAGCAGAGAGGCAAGGTAAGGTGTGATAGGTTTCAAACTATTGGGCGTGGAGTCATGGATTAAGGCTTACTATTGCGTCTTCTTGATCACAAGAGGATTAAGAAGCGAGATAGCCACACATGACACAATTAACAGTCTACCGAAGGGATGGAATGATGGAAATTAGGGATGAAAGGCAAAGGAGAATCATTTCATCATGCTGAAAAAGTGGAGAAATGGATGAATGGTGATCTAGGAGTAGTTAAGAATTCCTAAATTTTCATTCATATGTGAGAGAAACAGTGTAAACAAGATCATTTAAGTATTCATGCTCATAGCTATTTCTGATGAAAACATAGAAAAATGCAGAAATTGAACTTAAGGTGTAGTGAAACAAATCTTAAGCTATTCTTTTTTTCTGCAATTTACAAGGTGGAACGGTGGTAAGAACATGAAAATTAACAGAGGAGAGAAACACTTATTGAATCATGTAGAAGCATAGGAATTCCATAATCATTCCTTAGCCAATTGAACACATCAAGTAGTTTCGAAATCCACGCTTTCAGCAATCTTTGATTATAGAAAGTATGACAGTTACAGTGCGGGTCTCTGCTTGGAGAGAATGCTGGGAAGAAAATTAAGCAATGTCTTCGACTCACTAACTAACCAACCTACCAACTAACCAACCCCTCACTACATTGTTCAGGGCGGTATATATAAGCAAAATATCAGAAAGATATTTATTACAATTGACCTAAACAGGTCTGCCAGAAAATCTCTTCAAAAATCTAAGTGTTGCTGGAATTAAATGCAGGTAAGTCCTTTTGGCTGCGCTAGAGGCAGTTGAATCAGAAAAGACTACAATGTGGCCCTTGGAGGCTTGATGCAGTGTTGCTGGGATGATTGTGCTTCGGGATCTGTAGTTCTACTCTGGTGCGAGTTAAATGTGCAATGATTATGATTTGAGGGTGTTTGCGTGGCTTCGCCCTCTTTCTTTGACTCTGCTGGAAGTTATTAAATATTCACCTGCTTCGGGCCGCTGCTCAAGATTTTCACTAATACTCCTTGCCGCTACATTGATGGCTTCCACCGCCTACTGATACTCTTTAACACACTTGATACTTGATGATTTGATCTGATACACTTTAAACTCTGTCATTGGTCCTCTGTTGTCTTTAAACCAGATCAACTTGGCACGATCGGGCAATTTTCGGGCTTTTTCGGCGCACAACGGGCCAAGGAATCAAAAGATTCCCCAAAGATTCCCCGAAACGACCTATTTCCCGTAGCGATGTGCGCATCAAAAACTGCCTCTGTTTCTTGTTCTGGAGCTTCGAAGTGCGATTTCTCTTCCTGCGCGAATTTTCGGCTTTCTGGCTACTAACGTCAGCATGACATCAGCAGTACGGTGGATGACGTCAGCCAGTGGTGGGTCCCTAGTACAGAAGTGACATGGTGGGGTGCTGATACTGAAGGCGATGCCATGAACTTCTCCGATGCAATCGCAATATCACATCGGCGGGGAATGGGAAGGTGTTTTAGTTGGACATTTGGCGCTTGCGACCGCTGATCGTCGATATCGCGATATCGTGTTGGGTGGCGACGGATGGGTCATAACTTGCATGGAGAGGAAACTGCGATCTTGCGATGCGATCTGGCCTTCTATGGTCTGCAGAGTGTTAAGGAAGTCGGCAAGGGGTTTGTTGCGGTCGGAAGGAGTAAGTAAGTGGGTGTGAAAGGCATTTGAGGCTTCGGAAGGGGTCCGATCACCTCAAAGGGATTTTATACTCTGGAAGGAGTCCATTGTATTTGGAAGATGGTTTGAAGGGGCGGCATGAGGGTTCTTGCTAAGTTTCAGGTAAACTGAGCAATTCCCGGGGGTACTTATGGTTATTTTTCAACCAGTGGGAGGGATATTTACATAGGGGATGATTTACATAGTTTTAGTACGAGGACAGGGAAGATATAAGGAGTTAAATAATAATGTCAGTGGTTAATATGGAGATGGTAAGAAAGCGCTAAGTTTCAGAAATCTTAGGCTGTTACAAGGGGATAGAACCCTTTTCAGAGAGAGTATGGAATAGCTTTGAGTAAAGCAGATCTTCACCCAAGCGAATGCTATGAAAATGATGGAACTTAAGAGGTGTCAAGCAGATCTTGATCTCTTTTAGGGAAGTTAGTTAATGATTGGTGGATATGGAGAAAGGAAGTTAGTTATATCAGAATTTGAGCTTCTCGCATAGAACTGCCAGCTGATTGTGTCCTGAGTAAAGATGACGCCTGGAAATCTGGAACTAATCAGCAATTAGGATTTAGCAACCTCAAAACTACCTACCCAGCCTACTTACCTAACACTTTTTTCTTCTTTTGATTTCGGTGCACCTAGACTTGCAAACCCATCATTCTATTTTTTCTTTTCATGCTTTCCTATCTACAGACTACCCTTATTTCATCCGAGGGCCCAGATTAAGCTGTTGGGCTCCTTTGATTCTCTACCTATCTAGGAATCTGCCAAGATTAAGCTGTTTGGATAGATTTACATTCTCTATATTCTAAAACAGGAAATTTAAACCTAGGGAGACCAAGATTAAGCTGTTTGGACCTCCCTTTAACTGAAACTTGGCGATACCGGGATAACTTCTCAAAAATTTTGAAGGCAATTAAATGAAATCTGAGTATCCTTCTTCGCTTGGAGACTGTTAAGCAAATATGGAGCATTGCAGCATGCAAAGTATGACATATTTGGCCTATAAAACTGTCAATCATGAAATATGAGTAACCTGCTGCAGCAGGAGGCTAACAACCTCATGTGTCTGCTGACCATTATTAATCAATAGTTACTAAAAATTTGACCATGGTAAAACCCTAATACCTAATGAGACTGACACCCTAAGACCTAAGACCAAATTGATGAAATGAACTGAAAATAAACATGAATCATGGACTGAAAAGTAGTAAAGGAGGTGAATAGATATATGTCATGAGGGAAAAAACTAAAATGAACCCTACCATCAGTTGATCCATGACCTAATGGAATGCAACTCATCAGAATGGGACACCTAGTATGAAATGCAAAAGAGTGAATTTTGATCATTGATGGTAGTGTGGAGACACTGACACTAACAGAAGGCTCCATGGACATAGAGAGGAACTTATATCTCTGTGATGCCTTAGCTAGCACCTCTGATAGCGAAGATAAGGATATGAATGAAAGGATCTAGTTCAGGAAGAAGTTGATATCTAGTCTGAAGGAGATCAAGGACCTATGAGAAGAAAATCTCAAGAAAAAATATCAGTTGCATGAATATAAGTTGGATAATGAGAAGTTGAGAAAACAAATCATAGATTTAAATGCTCAAGAAGAAGAGGTTTTCATATTGAATAGGAGATTAACCAATTAGCTGAATAAAAGGGAATCCATTTGTGAGATATTACAAGGGGAAGTAGTCTCATTGATACAAGACCTTGAAAAGGAAGATATAAAACTATCTCAATACCAGAAGCTTTAGGAGAGAAGGAAGGCCTTGAATGAGATGCTGATCCAGGTGGATATTGGTGGCCACCTGCCAAGTCCATCTGGACCCCCATCATTGTTTCTCTCAGCATTTTCAGTTTCCTTAATTGTAGCACAACTTACTATTTTTAGCAGTTTTTCTTGGTCCTCTGAATCCGAGCCGTTTTGAAGGCCCTAAACGACGTTTTTGGGAATCTGGGGACCAACATGGGTTCCCATGGACCCGATGTTGCCCTTCCCAAAGTGGTAGTTTCTCGGATAGATCTTTCCTATAGCGAGGCTATCGTACGCGTCAAACACGAGAATCATATGCCAAAGGTTACGACCCGGGAAATTGAATGTTACCAATTTTATCCCAAATGGGGCCCAACAAATTTGGCGTTTCATCTTCTAGGTTAGGTTTGGGATGTGAAGGGTTTTCAATTGTTCCTCAACAATGAAATAGGCCTCTGAGCCTCAATTGTAACACATTCAGAGGCATGTGGTCACCCAATCTCTCTAAGAGATAGCTATCCATCGCCCTATGCTGGTTATTCCATTCTAGTTGTAAGCATATCGGTATTTTCCATTAATTGAATGAAGCATTGTTTCGCTGCATTTGGTGTATATGTTATCTTGTATTGTGCATTCCTATTAAATTCGGATCAGTGTTTCAGACGGTTACTTTTCTATGTTTCTTGCATGTCCCCAGAGGTCGGGTTAGGAGTTAGGGCTTGAACTGGTCGACCTTTGCAAGACCAGCCTCGCAAATCCTGACGGCCTCCCATGGCGGATGAGAAGAAAGACGAGGGGGCAGGAGATCCTATCAAAATCTTGCTCGAAGAAGCCCTCGAGCAACAACGAAGCGCAATGATGGATAACTTTGCCCAGATCCTTCAGCGGCTACCCAGAAGTGACACATCAGCTTCTAGTAGCTACTCTCAAAACGCCACGCCCTTTAAGGTACAAGTTATGGAGCAGCTAATAGTTGAGGAGGAAACGTGCAAGAATGACAAGATAAGCTGGAAAGATATTCTCGGTATCAAATTTGAGAAACCTCCATGACATAAAGGATGAAGTCTATAAATAATTGGTTCTAAAGTATGGCTTCAACTCTAGTTCTAGTGCTTTGGTGGAAATTTTGGTGTATTGGTTTTTGTATGGGTACTATGTTCGAGTATGGTCTATACCACTTTGTATATTTTGAGTCTATTGAGGAATACTATTAAGAATTTTGATATATTGTTTTCTATGAAATCTTGTATGGGTTTGAGTCTTATGGCATCGGCAAAAAGTATTAATTGAGCATTAGTTTTACTTGTCATTCTCTCAGCTTGGGTATTATATCTAATGTTTTGTTGTTGATCAACATGAATATACATGTTTGATAGGAATTTTGGGTATCATATTTGTATTCCATATGAAATGTTGATTTTAATGGTTATTATCATGAGTGGAATTTATGTTTCAATTGATTCTTTTGATTTTGAGTCTATTGGTAGTTGTGTATGATTAATTTACAAATAATGAACCTAAAAGTTTATATTTTTGTTAAAGTTATTTTATGTGTGATAGTTGAATGGTTGTTAAAGGATGGATTCCTTGTATAAATTGTGGGATCTGAATAGTTGTTAACCTATATAGAATTCATGGCTATAGGATTGCACCTAAGAAGGGTCTAGAATATGCATATGTAATTCATGAGAATACCTGTGACACATGACCTCTACGACAACTTGAGTTGGATCTCTAAAGGTCGTGATAACCTCATGTATATGTCATTCCCTTAACACTATACACAAGTTCTAAAATCATATATCATGCCTCAGGTGAGATATCACCTTCCTGTGGGTGTTTTCAATGCTGGTATGCTTGGGGATTTTGTTGGAAAACTCCTAAACCATGGGTCTTTCCCACACCCCACCCTTATACACCAACAATCTGTTTTGACTATCAAGGTTTTAATAAATTAACAATAACATATATGAAATGGTTCTTCATGATTTTTATTCCTTTACAAATTTTTTATCAAGATATAATCAAGTCCCCATTGTAGAAAAGGATCAAGAGAAACAATACATTTGTTAGAATTTGGATATTTTGCATACAAAGGTATATCTTTCGGACATAAAAATGCACCAAGAATCTTCTCAAGAATAATATTTATATATATTCAAGAATACACATGCACACACACATATTGGACTATGATTTAACTATTTATAGCCTCTTGAAATATCATAATTAGTGGCTCACAATGATGCTAGTAAGATTCAAAACAAATTGTCTACTCTTTCACATCAAGACATATTTATTTTTCACACCTATTGGAATATTGTTGGGCCATGTATTATGCAAGGTTAGAATCAATGTGGATATGGCTAAAATCATAGTGATTATTCACCTAAAGCCTCTACCAAATTAAAAAATATATATATCTTCCTATGACATGTCGAATACTACAGGAAATTCATTTGATGTTATTAAGATATTAGATTTCCTATCGAAAAAAATTTGATAAATGATGTTGAATATATATGGAGCAAAGAATGCAATGATTCATTCAAATCACTAAAAAAGAAGTCGGTAGAGGAACCTATTATAAAACTCCTCTTTTGGGCTAAGAAATTTCATGTGTATGTCGATGCATCAAATGTAGAAATTAGAGTGGTACTGGCCCAAAATGATAGTGATACAATCAACCACCCAAACACTTGTGCCAGTTGGAAAGTAAATAGAGTGGAGAGTAATTCTTGAACAAGAAAAAGAGAAGAACATGTAATGATTGCTTCTCTTTGAAAATTTTGACACTACCTTCAAGCTAATAAAATCAAATTCTTCACAAATCATTGAGGCTTGAAATATATTATGGATAATTTGGTGCACCATGGTAGAATTTCTTGATGGCTACTTTCAACAATTTATTTTTGATGTATTAATTTGACTAGAAATGAAATATGCCAGACCAAACAATCTATCTCGACTCAACACATGAAAAGAACCAACTGGTATCAACGATAACCTCCCAATGCACATCTATTCAGAACTAACTCCACACTAAATAAGTTGGAAGATATAGAAAAATTCCTTCATTGATTAGAAGTTCTAAAGGATCTCCCAGAAGAGGAGGAAAAATTATTAGCCATAAATATCACACCATTCACACTAATGAATGGATATTTGTATAAATTGGGACCCAACAAGGTACTCAAATGATGAATATTATAGCATGAATGACAAAACATTATAGATGAACCGCACACAGGTTTGATAAGTGGCCCTTATCAAACTGGCACAACAACAAGGAAGATCATCCAAGAATTATTATGGTAGCCTACATTACCTAGTAGCTGTAAAATAAGAATCAAACAATGTGACATTTTTCAAAGAATGGGATAACTACTCTTCATATATCAAATTCCGTTAATGTTGATAAATCATAGTTTTCCTCTTGAAATATGTGTTGTTGACATTGTTGGACCATTCCGACTATGGGAAAAGACGACAGGAAAAGAGTGCACCAAAACTACAATTGAATAATTAACCAAATGAGAAGAATCATAATAAATCAATTCATGTAAAAAATAAGTTACATGGAATTTATCGACAAAAACGTAAGCACAAGATTTGGGTGTCATCTAACTATTTTCAACAATGAAGGAACTCACTCCATTAATGAGACAATTCAAGTTTTGCAAAATTTCATGACTGAGGATAGGAAAATCACAACCTATGATACATAGGCTAATGGTGTATTCAAATCGTCTAACCAATCTTTTCATAAAGGATTAAATCATTTTTTGGGAATTGAAAGAGATGACTATGTTGACAAGGCACTAGCAATTTTATGGGCTTATAGAATATGTTGTAAGAGATTGACCAATCACACACACTTTTTTCATTTATTTTCAACTTTTTTTGATGTGGGCCCACTTAGAAGTATGTAGAGTCGGTAATCGTTGGATGTGGAATTTAATTCTGCATCCAACAACTGTCTATGCTTGACATTTGGGTGTACATATAAGGAGATAAGTCAAAAATATGACCAAAAAAGTATCTTTTTCTTTTCTCCCCAAAATATTTACCCCTGGGGATGACATGATCATCTTGAATCCTATTGGTTGTTTTAAAGTTAATTTTGGTAGTACATTTTTTTCTTTGAGGCCCATTTTTTACCTTAAAATTACATTATAAACTTCATGGTTTGACTCCTTTGCTATTGAATATATTTGACTTTTAGGAGCAGTCTAATTGAGAACAATCACATGGTAGTTTTTTGACTTTGTCATCAATCAATCTCATCTAAAATGTAATAATCCATGACATTGTTAGTAGAACCTCAATGAAATGTTAGTCATCACTAACATATATAAAATTGTAATTTTCTTCAAAATTTGTAAAGTTCCAAATCTCCCCTTCTTCGGGACGATTAAAGAATTGAGGTGGGGGAGATGCTAGAGGCGTTAGTTGACTTCGATGACTAGACTCGACTAGACACATGTTGTAGTGGCTGCAACACCCTCAAAAAGTTTGGCTTGTATCCAAATTTTGAAGCCTTCCTTGTTTTTCCCCTTGATGGTCACAAACACTCAAGCTCATCCCATGAGCTCTTGTCTAGTCTTCACACCCTCTTTGTTTGACCAACTACCGATTGTCTTTTGGCATGTTGATCACTATGTCATGCTTGTGAGTTTTCTTTGGAAATTTTGAAGGTTTGTCTTTGTGTGTATGATTTGTTTTTGCTCTGTTGACATCGGTCATTCGAAGACATATTTCGTTTGTTGCACTTGTCGCTCTTAACCTTTGAGTTAGTCCCATTAAACACATGTTGTCTTGTTGGTTTGAGGTGTCTTGTCGTCGAGTCGTGCAAAGTGTGTGCTAAAATTTTTATGTATGCACAACTACACTTTCTTTCACACTTAGTCAATTTTCTTGAAAATCTGTTGACCAGACAACTATCCGTCAAACGAACCCAATGTCAGTGACCTTGCAAAGTTTCCCAAAATTGCACAGAGCTTAAGGTTATCCTCCAAGAAGCACGCACTATGCAATTATGGGAATGAGCCAGCTAACTAACTCCTGGAACTGTGCAGAATTTATCTCAGAACCCAATCCCTTTTGTGCTTCCCACAAGATCTCCCATGAAGCCTCTTGTTCATCAACTAGATAAATGACTTGAGTTGTGAGCCAGGGTTGTATTGATCTCCAAAATTATGCAAAGCTTTCAGTTACCTACCCTTCTGGCCTACTCTGCAATCAACCCAGGAATTGCGCAGAGCTGTCTATCACCTGCCCTTCTTCCCCACTCTACAATCAACCTACGAATTGCGCAAAGCTGTCTGTCACCTACCCTTCTTCCTTGCCGTGTAATTAGCACAAGAATTACCTAGAGATTTCTACCACCTACCCTTCTTCCCCACTCTGCAATCAGCCTAGAAATTGCACAAAGTTGTCTATCACCTACCCTTCTTCCTCACTCTGAAATCAGCCCATAAATTGCGCAGTCAGGTCCAAGCCTAGACTGTCTCCCAAGATTGCATAATTTCAACCAGTAACTCCTGCAACCTGATCTTGTCCTCCATATGGAAAACTGTGCATATTTTTCTACCACTACCTCCTGTTGTCACATTATCTTCCATGGAGAAACTATGTAGATCCTAGGTGGATGACCTGCACAGTTCTTCCTTTGAAAATTACGTGGATTGGCCTAGTATTTCCCCAATACCCCTCCTGGCCTTCCTCCTAGAAACTGTGCGATTCTACGTCCCAACTGGGTTTTTCCCTGCAGTTGTGACTGATGTCCTAGATTTCATGAATCTACCTCCCAATTATCTCTACACATATTTTCCTGACAGTGCTCCAGAGCCTGGCATCCTGACCTATGCACTGCTCTGCATAGTTTGAGTGCCTTGTCCCTCTCCCAGTCAACTGCACTAAAACTAAAAACAATGGAGCATGTTAGACTACGAGATTTTTCAATTTGATGTTGTCTCATCATGAGTGAGTGCAGGAATAGGTACATCAATGAAAGATGGCACAACAACGACTGAGATGGAAATGGAGAACATGCTATAATACTTGCTCGCGGTCAAATGAATCCATGAAGCACATTGAGCAAGCAATCGAAAAGGACACATACACATGTACCATCAAGAAAAGACCAAGACCATCAAAGCCGCCATGCACATTTCGATGAGGAGGTGAAGACATGTTACAATGAGATCATATCATCACTCAACAGCACAACAGCTCGACATGGTCACCACAGTTGGCCAGTACATGCGAATAGTTTCATGTCAAGTTGTGTCATGAGTTGTCTTAACCACATCACTACTATGGGCCATACTTTTTGTAATCAATGTAATGTAAAGTGGAATTCCAAGAGACCCACATATGAAGTTGAAGAGTCATGTAAATTCGAAAAGTCATAGGAAGTCAAACAATCATGAGGGAAGTTGAAGAGTCACAGGGGTCAATTGCTCCCCTTGGCTCTATATACCCCCTCATTGTATGAGCAAAGCACTTTTCACCATGGATCCTCTCTCATAGCCTTGTGAGTTTGTAGTCTGTTCTTTAAGGAGTGAGGGGTGGATCCAATGTCCAACTGCTAGGGCTAGTGATGTATGGTGTTAATATGTGTCTTGGAACTTTTGCTTAATTTAGAAGCCTGTCTCAGGCCAGCACATTTTCACGTATGTTTTGTATCCGTTTATAAGACTATTCTTTTAACATTTGTAATACATGTTTCCTTAACCTGTACTAATATAGTTGAACTACTTTGGTTATTTTATTACTTACATTGTTGAAGACGTGTTGTATTATTTATCACTATTGTCCTGTCCGTGTGGACTACTTTGTTGGACATTAGACATGCCATCCTTGTGTTTTATTGTTTTTAACGACTGTCACCCCCATGTGGACTATTTTGCATGATGGTGAACGTGTTTTCCCTTGAAAGTTGGTTTTAACGACTGTCGCATCCATTGTCGACTATTCCATTGGATGCTTTACATACCCTTGTTGTTTTCATGTGTTTTTCTTCCTAGGTTGGGAATACACCCTCTCATCAAGAGGCTCACATAACTCTCCCCTTTTACACTAAGAGAACCTACACACGAGTTACATTATGCACTCACCAGGCACACATACCTTTTTGTTTGAATATACCAGCATAACACTCTCAGGTGCTAACAGCTAGAGCCAAGGTAGATGTCTAAGATAATGGTAATTGGGTAATCATACCGGATTGAACTCCTACACCAAATGGTGTGAGGTCTAGTAGGGACTTCATATTGTGGAGATCCCCTTTACTGTCATGTCCAACACCATCAACAAAATGGTGCTAGAAGAAGGTCCAGATGACAATCTGAGCTTGTTCCATCTGCTTTGAATCTCTTATCTAAAATGGCTCACACATGAATTGTGCTCCCTCTTATCGGGAAATCTAGTGTCTATGCAGAGCTGCTAGTACCACTAAGATGGGTAGCTATCTCAGAAACAAATAGATTAAAGTTACTTTCATTTTCCTTTATGAGAAGTAGATAGGAGAGGAGCAAAGAATACCAACCTCAATCTTTCGCTTGGTTCTTTGCTTGTTCCTTCTCCCCTTTGATGGATCTTTGATGCTCCTTCCTTGATTACTCCACTTCAAAGAGTACCTGTAAAGTCAAAGCAACATAATACCTTCAAAGTGCAGAGATCTACAATCATAAACAATATAGGACAAGATATATATTGACCACACAAATGCATATATTATCAGACATACAAGAATGTAGAGGAAAACTTGAATAGCTTTATTGATATAAAGATTAGAAGAGAGGATTACAACCCATTGATTTGACCCAGCGTCATCCTCCCAGCATGAAAGGCCTTCTTCACCTCATGAAAAGCTTAGATCACCTAACACTATGATGTTTGACCAGGAAACCAACAACACTTCCTTACAAGATACATGATTCTAGCCTTTGGATCTCTGGGATGAGGGATCCATATATAGATGATTGCAGGGGGTGAGTCAGCTTTTGGGATTTTGAATAGTGTCTTCTCTTTGATAGTTCTTGATTCCACTTGGAGATTCATGATCTCTTACTCATCCCTGGGCGAATTCAGAGAGGTAAGTGTCACAGGAGAAGTTTCTGGAATATTCCATGATCATCCACCTTGCAAATTGTCTCTACTATTTGTCTAATCTCGCCCATCGCACCCTACAGAAGGTATTTTCAGTATTCATCGCACTTTTTACATGTGGTAGGTGAGATGCATCGCACCCTTTGCACTGAGCAGTCTGTATGGTCCAGTTTTGACCAATTCTGAGCAATTTTCTGTGGAGAACTTCTGGGAGATGATGTAATCAGTTGACCTTGTTCCTTTAGGGTATGAAACAACACTTTTAGGGACTCAGAAGCCATTGGTTTATGGACATATATGATTAGGGTTGCAACACCCAAATATGTCTATAACAGTTTCCCCCTAAAGCATGAGGTCGAAAATCTTTTGATGTCAAGTGAAATGCTTTATCATGAGGATCCGAGGTTTTTCGAACTGGAAGGCGACCTGTCATAAGATACAATAAAACACATTATTTTCATAAAATTTTCATGATCTAGCTAAGGCAGGCATTCCCATGCTCAACTTTATATATTCATTTTCATGTACATAGGACAAGCAACCATCTGTGTGGTAGACTGATGATTCAAATAGAGCCATCATCCTTTGACTTTGATGATCATCTGTGCAGCGACGATGTACATTTGATGTCTTTATTTTCCTGAATATATCACAGCCCGGATGGATGAAACGAGATCCGGGGTCTTCAAACTTGTCCAATATTTTCCCGAAGTACAAGTCGATCCCTGTGAAAAATGTTTTGGAGTCGAACATGGAAAGACATCGCCTGATTACCAGCCAATGATGTAAGTTGTTAATAGGCACAAGAGGAATCATCGATAATGATGATGACCCTCAAGGTACTACAATACAATTCGCGTGGTGTGAAAATGGGACTTGTCATCGAACACCATGCAAAATCTTTTGGTCGAAGGCCATTGATGCAAAACCTGTCACCGGAAGTGAGAAACTTGCCATTGAGGCATGCAAGCTTCAAAGTACTGAAAGGGTTGTTCCTAGGTCGACTTCTTAAATAATGAGCTATCGTCGACAAGAAGTGACCCATCGTAGGAGGGCCTTAATGGATCCCACATCTATGACATGGAACGGAGCAAATTATTTTGTGGAGGCGAAAACGATATGATGATACAGGGTTCAGGGTGGCGGTCATGAAAGAATGAAGCATGAAGGTATTGCAGTGGATGAGACACAAGTTGGGTTGGTGAATTCTCTAATTAACTTCTCTTGAACATATCGGTGACACTGAAATGGATTGGTAGCGTTAACCCTAAGGATGGATGGTACGGCGGACCAATGGTAGTATGACGGTGAACGGAATAACCCAACCCGACTCAATCACAATGATGGAGTGAAAGTGTCATGTTCAAGAGCGACTCACTACCAATAAAGTTTCTTCAAGTTTACTTCCCAATTTTCCCCAGTCATTGCTAACCAGTACCGCTTTATTTTTATCAAGCTTGAGTTGGATAACATATGCTTGTTCTATAATTCACCCTTCGGGCAAACCCATTGCTATGTTTTAACGAGCCTAGCGATAGTGAAACTCGTTCTTGTCTCTATGGACAAGTTTGCCGCTATTGGTTTTAACGAGTTTAACGACAAAGACAACTCGGTCCTTTTTCAATTTTAGAGAGTCTAAAAAGGGACGGAAAGGAAACTCTGGTAATCCTTTTTCATCATATAATCCCTTAAGTCTGAAAAAGTATAAAATAATATGAAAGGGATGAATTTTTGATAGTTTTAACGAGCTGAACAAAACAAGCGCTCGATATTTTTGTGTAATAATCGCTCAGGTCCAAAGGATTAAAATCTAGAGGAGGGATAGCACTTGCAATAGCTTTAACGAGCTGGAGAGGCCAATTGCTTGGAAATCTTTTCATATTTTACAAGTCAGATGAAAAGAGCTTAAAGGAGACTTGTTTTTGAGGAACGAGTGATATTTTCTGGTAGCTACTAATTCGAGGTAAGGTTTGGAATTTTCCAATCTTGGCAATGTCACAAGGATGGCTAATAGAATCACTCATTACAACGATTCCTCAAAAGGGTAAACAATCAAATGGAGGCATATGATCGGCTAAAACATAGTGGAGGTGATGATGAGAACACAACCAAGGCTCAAAAGCTGATGATAATGCATTCGCAATGGTTATTTACCAGAGGTTGATTCATTTTTTAATGAGCTTAAACTCTGGGGGAACATTTGCTCATTGCTTAGGTTTAATTTTTAACGAGCTTGAACTTTGAATAAAAACTGCTCGTGCTAGTCGTATAATAACGATGTCTCACCAATAGGTTCAATTTTTAAGGAGCTTGCACCATTTGAAACTTTACTCCATATCCTTTCTTTATGTAAGCTAGGAACAACCAATCCTATGAGTTTAAAGGGTTGAGAATCTACAAACTGAGAAAATAAATGGTCGTTATTCACTTGCATGCAAAAAGGTTTGCATGCCCCCAGGTATAGTGAAATAGAGTTTCTAGGCTACCATATAGAAGTTCTCGCATTTGCAAGATAGTTTCCATCCGAATAGCAAATAGAAACACTTCCCCGGCTTAGTCCATTTGGAAAAGGTGATTCTATCTCCAACCACCTAACCTTGACGAGGAAATCTTATTCTGGTCTAATCCCATTTTCCTAAATGGACGGGTGTCAGACTAGTCATATATCCTTCACGAAAACCTACCCTATACCCAAAGTTTCCCTGCCGAAGCAGACTAGGGTGCATGCCCCCTGGGTTTCAGTCATGTCCACCAAATTACTCGCGCTCTTCAGGTGGACGGACTGGAGATTGATGAGACATTCCTTGCGTGAAAAGACCAGTTAGGGATGGCATTTGACTATTAGCTATGTGTGAGTTGGGGAATGAAAGCTGGTCTACAAGCTGGACCACTCAGCCTTCATGCAGAAAACACATTCCTCCAAAGAGTGAGGAGACAATGGCTCCCACACTATAAATATAGTCACACCCAAGGAGCAGATTATAATCTTAAGGTCCTTGGACTACCATTACATTCAGATACATGGTTTTCCCTCTCAAATTTATAGGCAAACTTGGAAGGATCCCTAATGGTCCACTGGTTCCTTTGTTGAAACCTATTAGATTTCACATCTGAGGCAGAAGCAATGGTGAACCAAGCGCTTTCCAAGCAGTTGAGGAAAGGATACTCACAGAAACCCCTTCATCTATGATGATACCGACCATGACCATTCTGTAAGCTTGTACAATGATTTGAAATGGTACATTAGATGGTAAATGGGGTCTGCCTAGTAGATTCCAATTGAAGGAAACAACTAGGTTGCTTGGAGGTGGGACCGAATAAACAGCCAGATATGACTCTCACAAAATTCCTCCCTACAGTAAAGGAACGGGTAGATTTCCCCCATGTTCATCAGGGTCTATGTTTATGAAAATAATTTGAATGGTGTCATTCTCATTCTCTTCGGTGATTGTATCATCTGAAGATGGACCTTCCGAATACAAGACCGAGTCGACTGCCGCCTCGACCTTTTGAATTTTGTATGGTGTGGATTCAAAGGGTTTATCTTCAATGATAGATGCTTCAACCGACCATAAATTTGTGTCAGTTGGATTTTCAACTAGTGATGGACTCGGCAAGAGTTACTTGTACCCAGGAGGAAGCTGTAGTGGTGAAGCAGGATGGTTATCCAAGACTCTTTTAGCTTCATCCAGGAAGGGACAACGATGGACGACATGATTGCCTTCACAGAGTTTGCAAGGAAATTTACATTTTCCTTTATGTCCAAAGACTTCATTTTCACTAGTTGACGGTGTACTCTCAACATGATCATCAAAGGTTGATGACACCAGACTGTGCAAACAAGGAGACTAGTCCCTTAAGATCTGAGGGATGCAAGGACAATCTCAATGATAGTGGTCCTCTTTGCAAATGACTCATGGAGATTTGGGTTTGGACGGTGCAGTGTTTGGATTTTCCCTAGATTGTTCACAGTTGCCCCTTTTTGCCTTTGGCTCCTTCCTTTTCTTCTCCTTCTCCTTCCCTTTCTTCTTCTTCTCAATTACTTGGTTTTTAGCTTTACCAACTTCACCAAGTGAAGAGGAAGGAGGGGAGGGAGAAAAAAGTGAAGCAGAAGGTTGGGGGGTAACTCTAGTATCATCTAGTTGCTGACTTGATTACTCAGGAATCATGGTGGTTTGAACGACAGAGGTCGAGAAGAGCCATATTGGCAAGCCGATTGTCAGTCCTTGGAGGGGCAATGTGGCCATATGAGGTGCACTAACATCTCCCCAAGAGGAGAAATGACTAGGATTTCCTCCAAGGGGAAATCCTTGGTTGGTGGACTCCATTTTCCTCAACTTAAGACCAATGAGGGAACAGTGACATTATTCCGATTAAAATAAATTTTATGACACTTTGACACAACTTGCTTTTTCAATTTTTACGAGTCGAGAAAAAGCTAAAGATGACTCTAGTCACCTTCAATTTTTAATGAGCCTGAAGTGACAAGTGCTCAGATGGACCTTTTCTTTTAAGGAGTCTGAAAAGGAAGAAAAGAGACTACTCTGGAAGTCTAGACAGAGGGATTACCAAACCAATCGTAAAACTGCAAAATACTTTTTACGGTACAGTAGTCAATCTTCCCAAATGTTGTGTTCAATGCATTGCGATTGAATCATGCACAGGAAGGGAGTTTCCACCGTGGTATATTGATCACAGACAAAAAAACTCCTGAATAAAGCTAAAGGGAGTGAACAAAAAACCAAAATCTGGAAGCAGAAAAAGTCTTATCTGATCATCACACCTATAACATAAGGAAAGAGGGATGCATCTCACCTACTGCACACGGGAGGTGCGATGCATCCAGATTCCCAAGAGGAGAAGGTGTGATGGTCAAGGGACGAGACTTCAACTTGGTTCTTGGTCACAGTTTGTAGCTTAGTTCAGGGATTTAAGCCAAGCTAATGATAGTCAGTAAATACAAATCACAGGGGCTGAGCTAATGAGGCTACTTGAGCCACCACCAGGGCAATTGGGATGTTAGCAAATCAATTGTTCATTTTATAAAAAAAACCCGGAGATAGATTGAAGTAGCATTGATCTACTTTGTACTTGCATAGCAAATGCAGTTCGAAGGCTAGCTGGCTTGACTTCAGGCTCCGTTTGTCGTTTATAAAGCAAACAAATATAGACAAGCAAACAAGCTATTCGCTCCCTAGTGGAGTCACCATTTTGTTATCGGGAAATATAGTGTCTATGTAGAGCTTCTAGTCCCACTAAGATGGGTAGCTATCTTAGAAACAAACACATTAAAGTTACTTTCATTTTCCTTTACAAGAAGTAGATAGGGGAGGAGCAAAGAATACCAACCTTAATCTTTCGCTTGGTTCCTTACTTGTTACTTCTCCCCTCTGATGGATCTTTGTCGCTCCTTCCTTGATTACTCTGCTTCAAAGAGTACCTGTAAAGTCAAAGCAGCATAATACCTTCAAAGTGCAGAGATCTACAATCATAAACAATATAGGACCAGATATATATTGACCACACAAATGCATTTATTATCAGACATACAAGAATGTGGAGGAAAACATAAATAGCTTTATTGATATAAAGATTAGAAGAGAGGATTAGAACCCATTGATCTGACCCAGTGCCATCCTCCCAGCATGAAAGACCTTCTTCACCTCATGAAAAGCTTAGATCACCCAACACTATGATGTTCCACCAGGAAACCAACAACACTTCCTTACAAGATACAAGATTCTATCCTTTGGATCTCTGGGATGAGGGATCCATTTATAGATGATTACAGGGGGGTGAGTTAGCTTCTGGGATTTTGATTAGTGTCTTCTCTCTGATAGTTCTTGATTCCACTTGGATATTCATGATATCTTACTCACCCCTGGGTGAATTCAGAGAGGCAAGTGTCACAGGAGAAGTTTCTGGAAGATTCCATGATCATCCACCTTGCAAATTGTCTCTTCCATTTGTCTACTCTCACCCATTGCACCCTACAGAAGGGAATTTTAGTATGCATCGCACTTTTTGCATGTGGTAGGTGAGATGCATCACACCCCTTGCACTGAGCAGTCTATATGGTCTAGTTTTGACCAGTTCTGAGCAGTTTTCTGTCGAGAACTTCTGGGAGATGATGTAATCAGCTGACCTTGTTCCTTTAGGGTATGAAACAACACTTTTAGGGACTCAGAAGCCATTGGTTTATGGACATATATGATTGGGTTTGCAGTGCCCAAATATGTCTATAACACTCCCAGAGTATTTCTCCAATTTTTCCCTTGATCAAATTTCACTCCCTGGTGAGCTTCTCATTCACTTGTCCCAGTTAAAGTTTGATGGTGATGACGGAACATCCATATCCAAGCACATTTATGATTTTATTCAATTTTCCCAACCTTATGAAATCAATAATGAAGAGTCTTATTATGTTCTTTTCTTCCTCACCCTTGAAGGCCATGGTAATTAGTGGTGTCATACCTTTCCACCTGCTTCCATCCATTCCCTTCTCCCTTTCCTCAAGGAGCTCCATGAATCCTTCGATAAGTATAAATACTGAGATGTTTATGGAAGAATCAACCTATTAAGAATGGAACCTAATGAATCAGTTTAGAAATTTTTTATCGATTTCTTCTCCTTTTCTATGAAATTCCAAAAGAAGATTTGAACTGGGATTTCTTGAAGCAAGAGTTCGAGCGCTCAGTTTGTGTCTCTTCATATGGTGAACTTGAACCTCTCAATTTTTCTGCTTCCCCAACTCTGTGGATCATGAGGCACCTCCGATTGTAGAGCATGAGCCCAACACCCTGTTTGTTTCTTGTCCTCCTCCTTTTCTAGTCACGATGTGGGTGCCCCCTTGTGGTTATTTTGAAGTTGAGGAACCTGCGCAGCATGTCTCCAACCCATATTCTTATTTGTCTCCCTCTTTCATGCAGGAAATTCTAGAATGGCTCAGAGAGCCTATAGCCAAGACTCACTCCTCCATTCCACAAGAGGGCATCACCATTCACAACTGAAGTCTCAAACTCGTTTGGCCTATCTACCATCCTCCATAATTCACAAGCCATGACTCCTTGCACATGAATTGCTTGATCAATCTATTTCACTGGCCAGTTGTGTACATTCTCTCAATTCCCAATCTGTTGGCTCAAATTACGATCAGGCGCAAGGTAGTCACATTACTCCAATATAGGAGCAGAACGGTGAATACACTATCAATCCCTCCTCTCTAATTCAAAGTTGTCTGCATAAAAACATTGAGATTCAATTCTTAAACAATTCGCAATCTATTAATCTCGATGAAACATCTTGTACAATTATTCCTTTCGATCAACCACCAGCCTTGGGAAGTCATCACTCCCATGCTTCCATATGTTGTGTCGAATGCCTAAGAACATCATGTGATCTTCCATTCCATCATAAATACTCTAACTTAGATCTAAAATTTTCTCTTGTCAAAGAAGAGGTTCATATCAGAACTTCCTCTTCACCTCACTTGCTTGTGCGTCCTACCATTCACAATGCATCAACATGCGTCGAATATACTCTGTATTCTCCCACTTATTCATCCGATGACTTATCTCCTCAATTGACACAAGGCAGTGAGGTTGTTCATGATGAAATTGAAAGTAGTTTAATCATAGAACGTACTTCCCATTCCCTATCATATGTTCTCTTGCATGAAGACAACTCTTCAAGTCAACTTGTTGAAGCTAAAAAATCTAGTGCAACCTGTGACAGAGATGGCTGCCATCCTAAGAGAAATTCTAAAATCAGCAACAACAACCACCCTCAACCCATGCACGATTTGGTTCTAGCTTCAAAATATGAATCTGCAATTCTGGAAAGTTCTGGAACATGCCAGGGAGTCAAGGCACTTCAATGTCCGTTGATGGTTATGTCAGGACCTCACAACTATGGTAAGCCCGCGAAACTCAATCATATCTAGTTTCTCATGCACAATCATTTTTTCTGCATGGTTGCACTTTATGTGAATTCACATGTAAAAAATGTTTGGTATTCTAGATGTGATCTCTGAAATTTTCAAAATTTCACTTATGGTTGAATTCACAAATATGTCACAGCGCATCCATCTTCATGCACATCTCTTGCATCAAACTTGGGGTGGGAATTTCCATCCTTCATAAAATCATGGAATTATGATGTTGATCATCTCAAATAATGTCTTTCCCCATTATCATACTGTTGGAAATAATACTGAGAGGGGGGGTGAATCAGTATTATCAAATCAATTATTTTTCATTTCACAATCAGATTTGTATACACTACTTCAGTGATGGGAAACTACGTACATACGCTACTACGTCTAAAGCAACCACCGTATATCAGTAAACTTATGATTCATTAAATGTTTATCTTTAATCAATGCATCAAAACTTCATTAAGCGTAAGAACAGTAAACAGGTGCAATAAAATAGAACAGATCATCACACACATGGAAACAAGATATAAGGTGGAAACCCAATGTGGGTGAAAACCACCTACTGCAATTCGTCTCTATTTTCTTTTAATAAGAAACTTCTTTTTACAATATTTCTATACTTGTGCAATCTTATATCAGTATGCAGGCTTCTACCTGTAGAAGGCTACTACCTTCTCTCATTCTCCAGCTTCTCCTGGAAGGGAGCTACAACCCCCTTAGCACTTGTACTAGCTGATGTACTAGTACATAGGTGTTGACCTACAGAAGGCTACAACCTTGTTTTTCTTTCAGGGACCACATTTCATAAATTTTCAGACTGGATCCATCAATAACAATAATCAAACATCAAATACATCTGCATCAACCAATATCCTTTGCTGAATCAAACAATTAATTCTTTGAGTGCTGTAACCAGAACACATTAATAGTAACCAGAAACCAATCCTGAACCTAGAACACTACAGCAATAAACAGAAGTAGCTAAAACATATTTCATGAGATGTACGCTACTTAAATATGTAGAACCTGCATGCATACGCTTGTGTATTAATGCCAACCAGTGTATACACTGTTTGGACTTACTAAACCAGAGTGTATACGCGCCTCTACTATGGAGAACCTGCATACATATCTATAAAGGATAATTTACCCTTTTCACTTATTCAGTCATCAGTTATACCCAAATTATCAGATTTATAGATCAAGTCATGCGCCAAACATAACAGATCAAAATCGCACAAAGATACTACTATTCAAGCCTTAAGATCTTGACCCAACAATAGAACTTATGCTTCTTCTAGTGCTCAGGTTCCTCCTTGGTTCAGATCCAGCTATGCACCATAACCCAATTCTAGATCTTGCTCTCCATAAGGTATTCAATGCTTGAGTGAATACCTTTGCCTAATGATCTCCTTCCCCTTTTATAGTCTTAGGCCTTACTCAATACCATGGTCCAAAACCATAGAGAATCAATACCATGGACCCAATACCTGGGCTCAACACTTCGGACGAGATACCATGGTCCAAAACCATAGGTCCAAATACCAAGAACTAAATACGATGGACCAAAAATAAGTTTTCCCACATGTACACTCTTTTTCTTTGCATGAGAGTGTGTGCATATGTATATGCACCTTTTGATCGTCTAACCCGCGTGTATATGCGACTTGGTTAAGAGGAACCTGTGTATATCCCTTTTTCTTTCATTCTGAGAGCCTAAACTGTGATCTGTTATTAGAGTGAGTTTCCATGAAGGACAACACCTATTTCATAGCGCCAAACCTGTGTCATAATTCCAACAATCTCCCCCTTTGGACTTGATGGCAACCCCAAGTCACTCAAAGTCATTCTACCCCTTTGTCATCAAGTGCAAAGGGTTATGCTCCCACTGACTACATGTTGAAATCTCTGCTCTGTTGTTCTGTCCATGCTCCCCGTGGCTGTAGGCAAGGTCTGAAAGAAGATGTTCTACAAGAAGAAACATGACTTGATACATCATAAATGACCTTCCTATCACCAAAGACTCATACATACATCCATCTCCCAACCATGTGGGGATATACCAATATTGACTCATCCACCCAACCAAGTGGGGATACACCAAAAGTTTACACATGATAAAATAAGAACATTACATCATCCATCCCAGGCATAGTGGGGAAACCAAAGTAGGTCGTTACATGACCTTGATAAGAAAAGAAATACATGACATAGAGATGAAATATCTACAACAAGACTATGATAGTCATCAACAACTATCATCAACAACATCTGTCAATCATCATCCAGACCAGCAACCATGTTCTCCCTTTGCACCTGTTCCACCTAAAACCAAAAACAACTGTGAACTTGAACCAAGATATTCTAAGATAATGCTAACAATGCATTATTAGAAGTATATATTCTCCCCCTAAACCTATGCTAGATGGTGTCTGTCAGACCCATATCAGACTCTCTTCATCCTGAGTCTGGCCCAACTGTTTTCTTCAAACCAACATATACGCAACTGTATCCACAGAAACCAGCGTATGTACATGGATACGCTCCATGAAACTCATGTACAACTTCTATTATTTGAAAAAGATAAGTTCGACAACAAGATGATGCATCAAATACTCCCAGCTTCTGTCTGAGGTATTCAAATGTCTTCCTGGGTAGTGGTTTGGTGAATATATCAGCAAGCTATTCCTTGGAGGGAACATACTCCAATTTGACCTTTTGTTCAAGCACTTGTTCTTGGAGAAAATGATATCTGATAGGTATGTGCTTGGTCTTCGAATGCATGACTGGATTCTTTGAAATACTGATTGCGCTTGTATTATCACAAAAAATGGAGATAGGTGGAGTACAAGTGATCTGAATATCTTGCAATGTTTGCATCATCCAAAGGAGTTGTGTGCAACAAGATGCAGCAACCACATATTCTGCTTCAGCTATAGATAATGCAATTGAGCTTTGTTTCATGCTGAACCAAGATACTAATTTCAAACCCATAAAGAATGCGCCACCACTAGTGCTTTTTCTTTCATCCATGCTTCCTACCCAATATTCATCTCTATATGCATGAAGTGTGAAATCTGTATCTATAGGATACCATAAGCCATAATTTTGCATTCCTTGAAGATATTTGAAAATTCTCTTATCTGCCTGAAGGTGTGCTTCCTTTGAATTTTCCTGGGATCTTCCAACTATGTCCACTACATGCATGATGTTTGGTCAGGTACCTGTCAGATAGAGCAGACTACCAATCATGGATCTATAGGTTGGTTGATGTACTCCTGTTGATTCATCATTTGCACTGAGGTTGCATCCTGTTACCATAGGGGTACATACTGGTTTCGAGTCCTCCATCCCATATTTCTTCAAGATCTGCTTGAGGTACTTGGTTTGTCAAAGAAAAATACCGTCTTTGTTTTGTTTGACTTGTAAACCAAGAAAATATGTGAGCTCACTAGGTAAGGACATTTCAAATTATTTCTGCATCACCAAAGCAAAGTTTTGACTCATGGTTTCTACATTGCTACCAAAGATGATATCATCAACATACACAACAAGTATTATCAATTTATCATTGTCAATTTTTATATATAGATTGCTATCTGTTGATCCCTTTGGAAAACCTCATTGATGAAGATATTTGCCCAACCGAAAGTACCAATCCCTTGGAGCCTATTTAAGACCATAGAGAGCCTTTTCGAGTCTGCATACAAGCTTTGGATCATTCCCAAGGATGAATCCATCTGGTTGCTTAGTGTACACTTCTTCTTTTAAGTCTCCATTTAGGAAAGTAGATTTCACATCCATTTGATATACTTTGAACTCCTGAAAGCTAGAAAGAGCAAGGAACATTCTTATGGCATAAAGTCTAGCAACTGGTGCAAAAGTTTCTTTAAAGTCTATACCTTCTTGTTGAGCATACCCTTTACAAACAAGTCTGGCCTTGTTTCTAGTAACATCTCCATTCTCATTCATATTGTTTTTGAATATCCATTTTGTCCCTACGACATTCTTATCGTTTGGTCTAGGAACCAATTCCCAAGTGTTATTCTTTTCAATCTTCTCATGTTCTTCTTTCATGACCTTGACCTAGCATTCATCCTTGCATGCTTCACTTACATTTCGTGGTTCAGTGGAGGAGAGCAATGCTAGATAGCTTGAAGCTTCTAAAATAGTTCTTCTTGTTTGTACACCTGCCTCTTTCTACCCTAAAATTTAAGTCCCTGAACAATTCTTCTAGACATACTTGGATGGAGTCTTTTCTTCTACCCTTATCTGTTCTTCTGGTGCCTCATAGGTTTCTTCCTCATCATACGTTTGATTTGATGTAGAAGGATAGTCCTCATCATCTTCGAAATCTTCAGATTTTACCTGCCTTGGATTGTTTGCTTCTTCATCAATCACTACATCAATACTTTCAACAATTTTTCCAAGTCTTTTATTGTAACACTTATATCCTTTACTTTGGGAAGAGTAACCAAGGAGAATGCCTACATCTGCTCTAGGTTCAAACTTGCCAAGGTTTTCATTAGTTCTTTTGACGTAACATTTTCTTCCAAATATTTTGAAGTATTTTACCGTAGGAGTCTTACCATACCAAAGTTCATGAGGAGTTTGAGTGTTGTTCACCCAGACGTTTGTCTTGTTGAGAATAGTAACTGCAGCAAATGCAAATTCACCCCAGAAGGTTGCGGGAGTTCCAAACTCATCAAGCATAGCACGATCCATTTGTTGAGCCGTTCTGTTCATCCTTTCCACTACTCCATTTTTTTGAGGAGTCCTTGTAGTAGAGAATTCCCTTCTTATTCCATGTTCTTCACAAAAATTGAAAAATTCATCCGAGGTAAATTCCCCTCCTCAATTAGAACTGAGGCATTTGATTCTGTGATCTGATTCGTTTTCAACCAAGGCTTTGAATGATTTGAACTTTTTGAAAGCTTTTTCTTTATGCTTCAGAAGTCCTATCCAACACATCGTGGAAAAGTCATCAATGAACAATATGAAGTATTCTTCTCCTCGAGGTGACCTTTTCCTGGATGGACCACATGCATCAGTATGGACAAGTTCAAGTGGCTTACTCGTTGATCCTTCCTTCTCAAGGAAATTAGTTTTGCTTTCCAAACTAACATGATTTTCATATTGTATTGTATGGAATTTTGATGTCAGGAAGATCATGAACCGCTTGATATTTGCATTCTTTCCTTATCTGAGAGAAGCTTAGATGCCCCAATCTTCTATGCCATAGACAATGTTCATCATTCTTGCTTAGATAGCATTGTTGTTGTCCTCCCTTGAGTATGTATAAATTATTTGGAGTTCTTATGCCTTTGATCATTGTTTTTCTTGTATCAATCTCACGAAAAATACATCCATTTGATTGAAATATTACCTCATTTCCTTGATCACACATTTGACTAACACTCAATAGATTATTCTTTTAGCCATCAACACACATAACATTTCCAGCTTTGACCTTTTCTTGCAAAAGAATAGAACCTGTACCTTTTATGAGTGCAAGGGTGTCATTTCCAAATGAGACCTTCCTTTCCTTTTCTAAGACACTATATGACTGATGTTTTTCTTTATCGCCTATCATATGTTTCGAGCATCCACTCTCGATGTACCATTGATTTTCCTGTCCTTCCACATATAAGGCTATACCACATCTTTTTGGTTGTGGTTCTTTCCTTCTCCATGTTTTGGGACTCAAAGAAGCTTGCTCCTTCTGAGTTGTTTTCTGAAACCTACTCCTGCATTCAGAATCTTTACGACCGAAGTTGTTCAAAATAGAACATTATATTTCATTCTCAAGAGCAGAAAAGTTATTGTAGGTCCTTTTCATGATCCCCATCACACTCCTTTGATTTCATGCTTCTCTAGTCATGATGGTCTTGTAGGCAACAAATTGAGCAGCTTTATGTCAAAAGTTATGACAAGAGAAACATTGGCCATTAAAGAAATTCTTGCGATTGTCAAACCTACCATCCAGGTGATTGTAGTTTCCATAGACAAATTGAGAATGATTTACCTGTGGTTTGTTATAACTTCTGTTCATCCTTGAAGTAGATTGCCCCTGATTTATTTGGTGATCTCTGTTCATCCTTGAAGTAGATTGACCCTGATATACCTCGTGATCTGCTTTACGCCTTTGCTGTTGATTGTCAACCTGTTCACTTCTCCTTGCTGCATCTAGATAACTTTCGGAGGTTGATGGATTCTGTGCTTGAGATGCTTCTTCAAAATATCCAAGGCCTATCTTGATTAGAGGAGAATGCTACATTTTGATAATCTCATTTAACATTTCAGATCCTTTAGCAAATCTAAGATTAAGAGCTTTTGTTTTCTCAATATCTTTTCTAAGTCCCACAATTTCACATTCTAACTTTTCATTGTGTTTTTCCCTTTTAGCAAGTTGGAATATCAGAGTATCTATGATCGTACTCTTTTCTTCTAAACAGATTTTAAGTTTAGAAATTTCTTCATAGAGATCATCTTCATTTATAGCATCCAAGAAATCATCATCTTCAAAAGCCATCAAAAGTCTATAATCATTACATTGTTCATCTTCATCACTAATTGAAAATCCATCACTATCTTCATGTGTATAATATCTCTTCTTACTTACATTCTGTTTTCTGTTCCATCTAACTGGTTCCTTACCTTTGTCAAGCTTATCTTTATGAGGAAACTTGGCTACATAGTGACCAACTCTTCCACAAGAAAAACATTTGAAAGGCAGCTTACCTCTAAATCTTCTAGAACCGCGTTGAAGGTTATTGACAAAGTTTGATTCTTCCTCTCCTTCTAACATATGTCTTGAATCATTGTAATCTCCTTTTCCTAAAGCCTTGAATGTGGCTTCTCTCCTATTTGATGGTCCCCCTTTCTCATTTCGAAAGCAGTTAGGATTATGTGTAGCTGTGACATGGTAATGCTCTGTAGATTTTACTTTTCTTCTATGGCAAAAACTTTTGATTCAAACATAGAAGACAAAGATCTTAGAACCTTTTCAACAAAAGTAAATTCTTTTATCTCTTCACCCAAGTTTTTCATATGATTAACAATCTCATCTATACATAAGAAATAATTAGCCACACTTTCATCATTGTGCATTCTGAGATTTTCATATTGAATTTTGAGAGACTGTAGTTTTGCACGTTTTACCTGATCGTCTCCTTCATAGCTTAGAATGATCTTGTCCCATATTTCTTTTGCAGTTTTGAGCTGCATAACCTTGATGAATTCTGATTGAGATAAACTTCCTAATAGAGTATTGACAACCTTAGCATTTGTTTCATACTACTTCTTACCAGCCGTATCTGTAGGAGTTGCTGATGGAAATGTGTATCCTAGTTCCACGATATCCCAAATTTCTGTACCAAGAGATTGAAGATAGGTTGTGATTCTTACCTTCCAATAGATGAAGTTGCTCCCATCAAAGATTGGTGGCCTAATAGATGCTTCTTTTTCATAGTTGCTCATGATGATAGATCTTCCTTCAAGTGATCAAGCTTCTTCTGAAGGACCTGCTTTGATACCAATTGTTGGAAATAATACTGAGAGGGGGGGGTGAATCAGTATTAACAAATAAATTATTTTTCATTTCACAATCAAATTTTTATACGCTACTTCAGTTATGGGAAACTGCGTATATACGCTACTATGTCTAAATAAACCAGTGTATATCAGTAAACTTATGATTCATTAAATGTTGATCTTTAATCATTGCATCAGAACTTCATTAACCATAAGAACAATAAATAGGTGCAGTAAAACAGAACAGATCATCACACACAGGGACACAAGATATAAGGTGGAAACCTAATGTGGGTGAAAACCACCTATTGCAATTCGTCTCTATCTTCTTTTAATAAGAAACTTCTTTTTACAATATTTCTGTAGTGGTGCAGCCTTATACCAGTACGCAGGCTTCCACCTGCAAAAGGCTACTACCTTCTCCCGTTCTCCAGCTTCTCCTGGAAGGGAGCTACAACCTCCTTAGCTCTTGTACTAGCTGATGTACTAGTATGTAGGTGCTAACCTATAGAAGGCTACAACCTTGTTTTTCTTTTAGGGACCACGTTTCATAAATATTCAGACTGGATCCATCAATAACAATAATCAAAAATAAAATACATCTACATCAACCAATCTCCTTTGCTGAATCAAACAATTACTTCTTTGAGTGTTGTAACCATAACACATCAACAATAACCAGAAACCAATCCTGAACCTAGAACACTGCAGCAATAAACAGAAGTAGCTAAAGCATATTTGATGAGACGTACGCTACTTAAATATGTAGAACCTGTGTGCATACACTTCTGTATTAAGGCCAAACAACGAATACGTTGTTTTGACTTACTGAACTAGCATGTATATGTGCCTCTACTATGGAGAACCTGCGTACAGATCTATAAAAGATAATTTACCCTTTTCACTTATTCAGTCATCAGTTATACCCAAATTATCAGATTTATTGATCAATTCATGTGCCAAATATAACAGATCAAAATCACACAAAGATAATACTATTCAAGCCTTATGATCTTGACCCAACAATAGAACTTATGCTTCTTCTAGTGCTCAGGTTCCTTCTTGGTTCAGATCCAGCTATGCACCATAACCCTTCTAGATCTTGCTCTCCATAAGATATTCAATGCTTGAGTGAATACCATTGCCTAATGATCTCCTTCCCCTTTTATAGTCTTAGGCCTTACTCAATACCATGGTCCAAAACCATAGAAATTAATACCATGGACCCAATACCTAGGTTCAACACTTCGGACGAGATACCATGGTCCAAAACCATAGGTCCAAATACCAAGGACTAAATACCATGGACCAAAAATACGTTTTCCCACATGTACGCTCTTTTTCTTTGCATGAGAGTGCGTGCATACGTATACACGCCTTTTGATTGTCTAACTCGCGTGTATACGCGACTTGGTTAAGAGGAATCTACATATATCCCTTTTGCTTTCATTTTGAGAGCCTGAATTGTCATCTGTTATTCGAGTGAGTTTCCATGAAGGACAACACCTGTGTCATAGCGCCAAACCTATGTCATAATGCTAACACATACTTATTGGATTTTCGATCTCATGATCAACTCCTCAGTCTCCTTGCGAACCTTGTACTTCAAATTTTCCCGCTCATCTCACATAGTCCCCATGTGTGTTGATGAGCGCACAAACTATCATGTGAATCAAGTTCCTTTCATTTCACCATGCCCCAACTAGTTTCACGCATTCACAATGCTGGCATCCCTTTTATATCATTGTAATGACCATGATTCCTGCACAATTTTTCACCAATTGCAGGGAGGTGGTTCGTCATGACTGGCTCACAACAAACTTGGTTCCATTAATTAGAGCATTCACAAGATTGTTAAAATGAATTTTTATTTGTTCATTTCAAAATTGGAATCTAATATTTTAACAAACTGATCTAATCATTTCCCCATCTCTAGTGACTATCACACAACTTATCATTTTCCCAGTAGCACATTCAATGGTAGTTACTTCGTGCTCTACGATCATCACTGTTTAACATATTTTTTCTCAGATTTATGTTAATTAGGTGAGGCACTTCAGCTTGTGCTAATGGTCATGGCAAGTCCTCACTGCCTTTTCATGACTGATGAGAATGATCAAATTTATTTTTTTGCACAAGATTCCCATCGTGATCCTGTCTCTCCAATCAGAAAGCCATATTTTCACAAGTCATGAGACCTTCCAAATATCCATTATAAATTTCAAGATCCAATCACTCAATGGATGGAACAATCTTACTTAGCGAACCGTGTTGCAACCAACAAGCTTCAATCCTTCCTCAAACTCGCTAGGAAGCTCATTGAAAATGAACACACACTCACAAGAGACTTCTAAGGTTTGTAAAATAATAGTATACATCGAAAAGGTAAGCATGTGTATTGAGTAGTCGTGACACATTTTTCTGCCCACAGGAAAGACCTCCCATTCCATGTGCAAGATTTTCAAGCTTTTGTATTTTTTGTTGCACAATATTTGTTATCTCTTTTAATCGCTTGTATCTTTATGGTTGCATGTCGCAAATGACTACGGTGGCTTCACTAGAAATTTCATGTCATGTAATCCTGACTGTTTAGCTGTTAGGATAGGATTAGGATTAGCTGCATCTTATTTTTCTTTCCTTGCACTCATCTTGCACTCATAGTGCCTCATGGTTTTCTTATTTTCATTATGTTTTCTTTAGCCATTTTTCTTTCTTGTCTTCTCGTCTTGTTTACTTGTGTACTCATTTCCTTGTTTTGTGTCCCTCTCATGTTGAGTTTTCCTTTTGTTTTCTCTACGCGAATAAGTTTTGTCCAATATTGTGTTCTAGATTTTGAATAAGTATGTGGCTGAATTTAAAGATTCTTGTGACACTGTAGCACTTGGCTAGTCCTGTGTTCATCTTCTCTGTGCTTGGTTGTCACTTTTGGTTGATGAAGCCTTGACAAAAAATATGATCCATCTGTAAGGGAAAGCTCTCGTCAAACCGTGAACTTGTGTCCAAACTAGGAAACCCCATGCCTATACTTAGTCTTATGCTTTGTGTGTTCAAGCTTAATCCAACTAGTAGAAACTGAGAAGGGGAAAAATCTAAATGAGCAAAACTAAATCAGAGGTCTTACATGCTTCTCTGAAGGAAGAACCTCTTCTACTCTCAATAAGTTAGGATCCCTCTTCTGCCCCAAAAATAATTAAGTTCCTATGCACAATCCTCTTTCAAAAAAATAAAAAGGAAAAGGAAGATAAAGGCTTCCTGCACAGAGAGGTGAAGCAGGCAACTCCACCAGGGTGCTAACCAGGCTCACTGGCAGTGGAGAAATGCTTGTGTTCCTGCGTGACTCCATCAAGGTATTATCCAGGCCTGCTG
Organism: Pinus taeda; assembly: GCA_000404065.3. Taxonomy (NCBI): domain Eukaryota; kingdom Viridiplantae; phylum Streptophyta; class Pinopsida; order Pinales; family Pinaceae; genus Pinus; species Pinus taeda. The sequence continues at coordinate 442,370 of APFE030745364.1, forward strand.
GCAGCAGAGAAACACAAGAGATGAAAGTTATACTATACAAATCTTAAGCTCGCAAACCAAACTACCTTTCCGATTTTGAAAGACTGTGATCTCACTGAAAATTTTGTCATGTTTGACTGACTTGGTACAAGGTGAACCATGTTTTTCCATGGGGTAAGCAGGGCAACCAAAGTAACCTACAAAACAAATCAATACTTCCTAAAAAGCCAAGTCCCTCTACTTAAATGAACCAAAACAAATAAGTTGTTATTCAACCAGTGTGTTGCCAAGTGTTGTAGTGGCTATAACACAATCGAAAATTTTCGCTAACATCCAAATTTTGGAACCTTCCTGGTTTTTCCCCTTGATTGTCACAGACACTGAGGCTCATCCCATGCACTGTTATCAAGTCTCCACATCCTTTTTGCTTGACCGACCACGAGTCATCTTTTGGGATGTTAATCATTATGTCATGCTTGTGAGTTTGTTATCACAATTTTGAAGGTTTACCTTTGTGTGTATGAGTTGTTTTCACTAAGTTTACATCGGTCTCACCCACACACAAAGTTTTAAACACTATCGTGCAAGTGTCATCATGGTTGTTCGAAGCCATATTTCAATTGTTACACTTGTCGCTCTTAACCTTTGTCAGTCCCACTGAGCACATGTTGTCTTGTTGATTTGAGGTGTCTTGTCATCGAGTAGAGCTCAGTGTGTGATCACATTGTCATGTATGCAAAAGTAGACTTGCTTTCAAACTTAGTCAATTTTCCTTAAAATCTGTGGACCAGACAACCCTCCGTCAAACGGACCCGATCTTAGTGACCTTTCACTACTACCCAAAATGGCGCAGAGCTTGAGGTTGTCCTCCCGACAGCTTGCACTGTGAAATTCTAGAAATGAGCTAGCTGACTGATTCCTAGAACTATGTAGAAGTTGTCTTCAAACTCAATCCACTCTGTGCTTCGCACAATATCTCCCATCAAGCCTCGCACTAGTCAACCAGAGAAATCACATGACTTGTAACCCGGGGTTGTATTGATCTCCAAAATTGCGCAGAGCTGTCTGTCACTTGCCCTTCTAGCATGCTTTGTAATCAGCACATGAATTGCACAGAGATGTCTGTTGCTTTCCCTTCTTCCCCACTTTGCAATCAGCCCAGGAATTGCACAGAGTTGTTTGTCACCTACCCTTCTTCCCCACATTGTAATCAGCCTAGGAATTGTACAGCGCTATCTATCACTTGCCATTCTTCCTCACTCTGCAATCAGCCCGGGAATTAAGCAGAGTTGTCTATCACCTTCCCTTCTTCCCTCCTCTCCAATAAACCCAGAAATTGCGTAATTATGTCGGGGCCAGTACTATCTCCCAGGATTGCACAATTTTGACCAGCAGCTCCTGTAGCCTGATCTTGTCCTCTTTTAGAAAACTATGCATATTTTTCTGCCAGCGCTTCTTGCTTCCCACACTGTATTCTTCAGAGAAACTATGTAGATCCTAGCTAGGTGACTTGCCTAGTGATCCCCTTGAAAATTGTGCAGATTGGTCCAACAGTTCCCTAACACCCCACCTGGCCTTCCTCCCAAAAATTGTGCAATTCTGCCTCCCAACTAGGTTTTTCCCGACAATTGTCACTGTTGTCCCGAATTGCAAAAATCTACCTCCCAATGACCTTTATGTCGTTTTTCCCAACAGTGCTTCAGAGCCTCGCATCTTGGTCTATGTTGTACTCTGTGCAGTTTCAATGCCTTTTCCCTCTCCTGGTCACCTGCATAGAAATGAAAAAAATGCAGCATGTTAGACTACAATATTTCGGGATTCGATGTCATCTCCTCATGAATGATTGGAGGAACAGGTACATTAATGAAACATGGCGTGACGAAAAATGGGATGGAAAAGGAGTCCATGCTAGAAGACTTGCTCGTAGTCGAATGAACATATGAAGCACATTGAGCGAGCGACCAAAAGGGGCATATACACATGCACCATCAAGCAAAGACCAAGACCATCAAAAACCCCATGCACTTTTCCATGTGAAGGTGAAGACATGTTACACCGAGAGCATATCATCACTCAGTAACACAACAGATCGACATAGACACCATAGTTAGCCAACACATGTCAGCAGTGTCATGTCAAGATGTTTCATGAATTGCCTCAGCTACATCACTACTATGGGCCATACTTGTTGTGATCAATGTAATGTAAAGTGGAAGTCCAAGAGACCAACATATGAGCTTGAAGAGTCAGGTAAAGTCGAAAATTCATAGGAAGTCAAACAGTCATGAGGAAAGTCGTAGAGTCACAAGGATGAGTTACTTTCCTTGGCTATATATGCCCACTCATTGTATGAGCAAAGCATTTTTCACCTTAGCTCCTCCCATAAAGCCTTGAGAGTCTGTAGTTTATTCTTTAAGGAGCGAGGAGTGGCTGTAATGTACCTCTACTAGGACTAGTGATGTATGGTGTTAAGATGTGTCTTGAAACTTTGGCTTAATTCAAAAGCCTCTCTCAGGCCAGCACGTTTTCACGCATGTTTTGTATATGTTTGTAAGAATATCCTTTAAATGTTTGTAATACATGTTTTCTTAACCTGTACTAATATAGTTGAACTACTTCGGTTATTTTAGTACTTACATTGGTGAATATGTGTTGTATTGTTTATCACTGTTGTCCCATCTATGTGGACTACTCCACTGGAAATTAGACAGCCCATCCTTGTGATTCCTTGGTTTTAACGACTGTCACCCCCATGTGGACTATTCCGCTGGATGGTGTAAGTGTTTTTCCTTGAACTTTGGCTTTAACGACTAGCACATCCGATGTGGACTATTCCGCTAGATGCTGGGCAAACCCTTGTTGTTTTCGTGTGCTTTTCTTCTTGGGTTGGGACTACTCCCTCTCATTAAGAGGCTCACTTCAATCTCCCATTTTACAGTAAGAGAACCTAGACACAAGTTACATTACACACTCACCAGGAACATGTACCTTGTTGTTTGAAGATACCAACATAACACTCTCATGTGCTGACAGCTAGAGCCAAGGTATATCTCTAAGATAATGGAAATCAGGGCATCATACTGGATGGGAATCCTACACCAAATGGTGTGAGGTCTATGTGGTACTTCATACTGTGGAGATCCCCTTTGTTGGTGGGTTCAACATCGTCAACAACTCCATAGTCAACATACCAACATGCGAGTTGTTTGAATCCCTATTAATTTAGCCAAACAAGTTAGTTACATAGTTAAACTATTGTAGTTGTCTGATTCTAATATAAATATATGTGTATCATGTTAAGAATGTTATGATTTTTGAGGATTATCTAGCATAATATAAAGGAGGGTTTTTCTTCTTGATCACTACATCATCTTCTCTTCTATTATCTTATACCATATGTGTTGCATGTATATATTCATATAGTATTTAACTGGTGTATAGGTCTCTTGGGGACACATATATACAGTTCTCTAGATTACAAAAAACCCATATTCTTTCTAATCACCACTGTGATTCTTTTCTTCATTCTTCTTCTCCTTTTATTTCTTCCTCCTCTTATGCAAATAACACCATTCATTAACCCAAATATCCTCAACATCTTTAAAACCATTGATTTAACCAACAAAGAATGCAAATTTAAATGGACAAAAAGCATGAATTCTTTAAACTCAAAGTAATCTTTAGTAAATAATAAATAAGGAATCTCTCATTAGTCACTCTTAGGTTATAATTCCTAATGCAAATCAAATGGATTTTGAGAATTCATAAACCTTGCAGACTACTATCAACTTTGTGGATGATCCTATTGTAATAAATAGATAGGAGGTGAAATAAGAGATCTATAAAAAAAAAAAATAAATAAATAAATAAATGAAATAAAAAAAAAATACGAAAGCTTTATGAATTGCTCATACTTTTTAGTTTCCATTTACAAAAAAATAAAAATAATTTAAATTCAAGGATTCTACCCATCATTTCTAAATTGAAAGGAATATTTATTACATTTTTAACTTAAACACAAATCTCCAATTTCAATATAAATAATACACTTCTTACATTAAAACCATAAAATATCAAGACACCAATAATTATATCTTTTAAACTTACTAATATTATGAAAATTCAACAACAAACCATTTTATAGTGCATTTCAATTCACAACTTCAACTTGCACTTACATCCATCAATATGTTATAATATGCCTACCAAATCACTAGTTAAAATGAAAATCAATTAATTATTATGATTTATAATTATTATAAATTATAATTTAATCACTAGTTAAAAATGAAAATCAATTAATTATTATGAATTTATAATTATTTATAATTATAATTTAGATTTTTTTACTATTATAAAGTACAATATTTCTAGATTTTTTTTAAGTAATAATGGTAGCAAATCCAAACCTCCAAAAAGATTATCATTAAATCCAATACCACCAAAAATTACACTAAACATATAACTCACTATTATCAACCATTTAGATGATACAATATTTCTTTGTTTTGATTTATAATTATACATTTATTACTGTTTTTTTGAAACAAAAGAATATTAAAAATATTTCAAGAAAATGAAAATATATATATATATATATATATAAATTACAAACAATTATATGCAAATCAAAATTCCATTTTTTTTCAATTGTGTGAATGATTATTCCATTTTTGTTTCCTTTGTGTGAATGGTTAATATTAGTTAAAATAAAAATAAAAAAAATATGTCCCATGTAGTCCATAGAGCTTATAAATGGGAGCTAAAGTAAAAAGAATCACGATGAAATGCCTTTGTAAAAATTCCTTGCCATAGCGAATCGATTAATAGTAGAAAGCTTCATGTTGAAATGTCGTCTTCTTAATGAGGAGACAGCGTTTTCATGGGACCCTTGAATCAATGAATCCCTCAACAAAACAAGGACATTTCAAAACTATTTACCAACATGTTATGAGTAATGAATCCCTCAACAAAACAAGGACATTTCAAAACCATTTACCAACATGTTATGAGTAATTTCGAGGCCAACATGTTGACAAATAACATCAAATTTACCTTTTATGGACATAAGATGAGATCGGATTTCTTCGCATAAAGGGCTAGAGGACAAATTATAGACAAGACAATTGAACCAATCAGCGCTTTAAGTACACATTTCCATTTTAATGGATTTTAATTATTACTCACCCACTTAAAAATGGATTTCAACTATTACTCACCCACCTAATATTGATCAGTCGCATCAAACAAGCAAAGAACATCAATTTCTTTGCCTTTTATGGATATTGAAAGAGATAAAAGATTTGGTTTGGAATAAGCAGGTAAGTATAGAATTTTGTTGATAGGAATACAATAAATTTTGAAATAAAAATATAAGTTTATTTTTAATTTTAAAATATATAAATATAATTAATTTATATATGTTCCATTATTTTTAATTGAAATTATTATATTTTTACCTGTTAAGTATAAAAAATTTTTGTGGTGGTAAAATAAATTATTTATTATATTTTATTTTAAGATACATAGTTCAGGTTTATATAATATATAGATATGAAATATGCTTAAAATATGCTTCTTTATACAACATTTAATAGTAAAAGATTATTTTTTGTATTTTTGTGTCCAATTAAGATTGTGTGAAGGAGGAAGGAATGGAATCCTCTCCAACCAAGTAATAGATGTTGACTTTTGTTGATAGTATATGTTATTATTCTTCATATTTTTTCTTGTTAATTCTCCTTAAAATCCACAACTCTTCCTATTAATAATAAATTTAATTGTTATTTATTAAATCTATTTGTTATATAATAAAAAGGGTTTTGACTTTGAATTTGAATATGTGTGTGTTAATTTATCTTAAAAGAAGGAAGGAAGAGAATCCTCCCCAGGTAAGTTGAACTCCTACAAGTAACATAATAGATGTTGACTATATTGGCATATATTCTTCATTTTTTCTTTTTAATTGTTATTAAAATCCAAGTCGAACTCTAGAGTAACATAATAAATGTTGATTGTATTAGTAGTATAGGTATATTTCTCATTTTTTTCTTGTTAATTCTCCTTCAAATCCACAACTCTTGATATTATTAATAAATTTAATTGTTATTTATTAAATCTAATTGTGATATAATAAAAAGGATTTGACTATGAATTTCAATATATGTGTTAGTTTTATCTCTAAAAAAAGAATGACCTCCTCACACAAATTAAACTCTCACAAGTGACATAATAGATGTTAACTATATTAACATAAATTTTTAATTTTTTTTTTCAAATCCACTTAAATTAAATTGTTATTGGTTAAATCTAATTTTTATATAAAATAAAGAAAATTTGAGTGTAAATCATCCCCGTTGCAACCCATCTCATCTAGAAATGAGCGATGGTAGATCATCTATAAAAACACTTATAAGTGGAGGCCACTTATAACAAATAAATCAACGTCTGAGAAATAGGAAAACACTCATCCACATGTATTAGAGCTAAACCTAAATTGGGTTGTTTTTCGTTAAATCTAATTTTCATATAATATAAAGGAATTTGACTATAAATCATTCCTGTTGCAAACCATCCCATCTTAACCTAGAAATGAGAGATGGTATATCATCTATAAATCACTTATGAGTGGAGGCCACTCCGACCTTACATAACAAATAAATCAACGTTTGAGAAATAGGAAAACACTCATTGAGTGGAGGCCACTACGGCCTCACATAAGAAACAAATAAATCAATGGCTGAGAAATGGGTAAAGAATAGCCGGTGGCAATTTGGGTGTGCAATGGCCTAAGATGGACAGCGAGGATAGTTGAAGGGACTTCTGGTATATGACAGAAATGACATAAAGGCCTTTAGATCTCGTGCGGTTTTAGGGTTTGGAAAAAGTGGGAAGTGCGAGAGATGGTTAGTGGAATGTTGCAAAATGGAGAAAATGGATGGAAAGAGAAAGCTGGCGATCATTTACATAGCCCGCGCTATTGCTAGCCCCACCCCTAACTGGCCGTCGCAATAAAAACCGCCTTTCTAAACACCGCGGTTTTCGTGGACTCACTGGTTTGGTTTCCTCCCTACCATTCTTTTTATACAGGCTGATTTCTTGTTCTTGGTGAAGGTCCTTGAAATTACATGTCAAGGTAGGGAAGGTCAGAGAGAAATTGGTGCAGTGAATCCAACGACGCAATCCTGGCGAATCAGTGGTGGGCGGGCAATGTGGCGATGGCAGGAGTCGTGCCGGGCTCCCGCTCAGGCCCCGGGAATGGGCATGCTCCGGGTCTTTGTCCCGGGAATGGGCATTCCCACGGGCTGGTAGCGAGGGACTTACAAATTTCGGAGGACGAGAAGAGCGAGAGCAGTGGATCGAAGAAACGAAGACAGAGCAGCAACAACGACGACAACAGTGATGCCGCGGCCGGGAGGTCTTTCGAAGGCGATAAGCTCGGGGCGGAGATTAACCGGAGACCTCGCGGCAGACCGCCGGGGTCCAAGAACAAGAAGAAGCCCCCGATAATTGTGAAACAGGAGAGCACCAACGCCCTCAGAGCTCACGTACTGGAGATTGCCAACGGGTGCGACGTAGTGGAGAGCCTGGCCACGTTCGCGCGCAGGAGGCAGCGCGGACTCTGCATTCTCAGCGCGAGCGGAACGGTGAGCAACGTTACTCTGCGGCAGCCGGGCACGGGCACCACGGTAATGACCTTGCACGGGTGCTTCGAGATCTTGTCCCTTTCTGGGGCGTTTCTGCCCACGACGGAGCCATCCGGGGCTACGGGGCTCACCATTTATGTCGCGGGAGCACAGGGGCAAGTGATGGGAGGGAGAATCGTTGGCTCCCTGCCGGCTTCCAGCCCTGTCGTGGTCATGGTTGCCACATTCCGCAGCACTCCCTACGAACGGCTGCCTCAAGAAGAGGACGAGGGGGTCCAATCCCAAAGAGGACTCCCGCAATCAACCGCCGTGACGGCGGCGCCGCCTCAGCAGCAGCAGATGCACCACCCATCGAGCATGCCAATATTCAACGTTACCCCAAATCTGCTCCCCAATGGGCAACTGCCTCATGACTTCTACGGCTGGGCGCAGCATCCCCGTCCCCCATATTAACAGAACTTTCTCTTCCTCGTTTTTCTTCGGAGGTCGCTTCTTTACTTCCCTACGAGGAGGTCAGTTCGTTCATAATTTTGTGTACAAATTTTGTTAATAAGAGCTTCATGTGTGCATATTATACTCAGGGTTGTGAACCGTTTTATACTTTTCAGTGCAAAGGGTTGTGAACCGTTTATTCTTTTCAGAGCAACTTAGACCTGATCTGGGGGATTAAATTCGGTCATGATCATCAATTTTTCCCTTTTAACCAGAAAATAAGACAGATGGGAAAATTGAGGATCTAATGTAATTGAATTTTCTTAGTTTATCAAGTATTTCTTATGGGAGTATATTCTTCGATTTTATTTAATAATAAATTGGTTAAATATTAAATATCAGAATGGTTAAATATCATAAAGTTGATTAAGAATTGATTGGCTTATTGTCTTTCCATCTAATCTATTTTTCTTTTAAATAATTTCTCTAATTTCCAGTTAGGCAAGCTATTTAGAATTTCTCTATGTCCTCTGCAGTGTCCATGGGTATCCTAGAATTTCATCCCAGTGATTATAAGCATAATTTTTTGAAAAACTCCAGAGATGTAGGTGTTAATAGCAGCAGAGTAGGAATTTCAAATGTGAATTAATAGAACTCCAGAGATGCAGGTGTTTCATCCCAGTGATTATAAGCATAAGTTTTTGAAAAACTCCAGAGATGTAGGTGTTAATAGCAGCAGAGTAGGAATTTCAAATGTGAATTAATAGAACTCCAGAGATGCAGGTGTTTCATCCCAGTGATTATAAGCATAAGTTTTTGAAAAACTCCAGAGATGTAGGTGTTAATAGCAGCAGAGTAGGAATTTCAAATGTGAATTAATAGAACTCCAGAGATGCAGGTGTTTCATCCCAGTGATTATAAGCATAAGTTTTTGAAAAACTCCAGAGATGTAGGTGTTAATAGCAGCAGAGTAGGAATTTCAAATGTGAATTAATATTTGTTTAATTATTTTAAACATAGTGACCAAATTTAAATTAGATTTCCACATCATAAGATTTATTTGTTTGTTAATTTAGAAAAAATTCAAAAATATATTTACAAAAATTTGCTTATTGCCCAAACCTACTACTTATAATTTGATTAAGGGTGTTTGTTGATTGACTAAATCTACTTGTAATTTGATTAAGGGTGTATTGCTTTGGCTGATCTGGTTAAGAAGCCGCAATTCATTAATAATTTTTTGAAGTGTGGATAAACGAGAAACCAGTTTTTGATCAACCCGTCCTTGGCTGGCCTATATCATCTCTACATTGTAAAACGAATCAATTTTTATGTATAATTAGGCCGAATCGGAGGAAATGAAGAATATTCGAATATTTTTAACAAATTCTGTGGGGTTGAGGAATTATGATTTTATCACAAAATGTTAACAGATAGAGAAAAAAATTGACTATATTTGAGTAGCCCTCGAATAATTTACCCATCAAATTACATCCCTGAGAGGATCTTTTTGATTGGGATGGGATTCGACTGCTGTTAAACTTCTGGGACAAAACTGACTTCCCTGCTCCAATGACAGAAAATATTTCTGGTAACTTCATGGATTCATACACATGGGTGGCGGTATTGCTTGAATTTGAAATACAGTCAATTCGTCATTTTTTACCGTTTTAATAGTATAATTAAATATTCTAACATTATCTTTCTTTATTGACTGCTTTAAGATTCTCACTAAATTTTCTCATAGTTTATTTCTGGGTAAGCGTTTTCAAAATTATAAATAAAATGTTTTCAAGGACTATTAAAACTTTTATACATCCTATTAAAACTGGTAAAATGATTGTAAATTTTGGCCACTAAGCATTTTCTGTATTTCTTCAATCTATTTTAATGTACTCTCCAACTTGCTCATTACGCTATATATTTGGTTAATTCTTTTCCACCGGGTCAATATGAGTAAAATTTAAATATTTATTTTTTAAACTGCTTTACTAGTAAGTAGATAAGTATTTTCTATTAGTAGTGTTACTTGGGGCAGTAGTAGATAAGTATTTTCTATTAGTAGTGTTACTTGGGGCAGTTGGCTTCCAAGCTTGTAATCATCCCTCTTCAAGTTTTAAATTCTCCCCATGATGAGTTTTGATTGCTTAATGAAGATAAATATTATAATTAACTTCCAGTAAGTAGATAAGTATTTTCTATTAGTAGTGTTACTTTGGGCAGTTGGCTTCCAAGCTTGTAATCATCCCTCTTCAAGTTTTAAATTCTCCCCATGATGAGTTTTGATTGCTTAATGAAGATAAATATTATAATTAACTTCCAATTAAATTAGATTATTTAGAGGTAAGGTCTCTAGTCCAATTTAGCGCGTTCGCCTAGTTAGCTGTTGGAGGCTCTGATTAAGCTATTTATCATGCAAAGCTGGATCTGGTTTTTCAACTTGTCGTAACGATGAACCACACTAGTTGGTTTGAAAAGCGTCGACAAATGATAAATCTTGTGATTTACGCTGAAAAATCTCTCATAAACCTAATATAGATCAGAGAAGCCTCAACTCAACAAGATGAATATTATTATTATAGATTGGGGTCCAAAAAAACTCTATCTTAAAGGCTGCCTTGGTGTTAGGAATCTCAAGTTTACTTTCTAACTGTGAAAGAAGCCCATTTCTTTCAAAAGAATAAAGAAAAAAATGAAATAAACCCCAGTTATTTCAAATAAGGATAGTAAAATATAAGTTTTATATTTCGTATTTGCAAAGAATTTTGAACCGATTTTGGAATATTTACATTAATAAGCACCAGTAATTTCAAATAATGATATTAAAATATAAGTTTTATGATCAAATCAAAGAAGTTAATGGCTTATAAAAATATTCAAGAATCTTTCCTTTTACTATTACCGTAGCCACTAAAAGTAAATGGTCTATTACCGTAGCCACTAAAAGAAAATGGTCTATAAGAATATTCTTCTAAGCCATTATTTTTTTTTTAATTTCTTTTTTCGAATTAGCATTACTAGCCTAGCCCAAAGGTGCTGCTGTCAAATGTTTATAACCAGTCAAGATTTGAAACGCCTCATTTCTGTCTTCTTTGGCGTTTAGTTATTCCTGTCCTTTTTGGAGTTTAATTATATTTCACAATAATTGGCAAAGTGCATAGGGCTGAATATGTTAATATGTGTATTAATTTAAAATAACTAATGTTTGAACTTTGAATTTAAAGTTCAATGTTTCGTTTTGCCCGGTTAATTCGACAGTTTTGTGATTTGCTATTTTGGAGTTGTGATATTAATTTCTATGCTGGTAAAATGACTATCAAATTCCTAAATTAAAATTTCAGTAATTTATCTCAATTTCTAAATTAAAATCTCAGTAATTTATTTGGTTGATTGAGACTATGTAGTGTGAGAAGAAAATATGATATTTTCTTTAGTTGCCCAAAATTTCTCACTATTGTTGAAGTTGGTACCATTTATGAGCTTAAAGAGCTAAGGTGTTCTAAGACAAAAATGTTTTCTTTAAATATGGTTGTGTGGTAAATTTCACTGGTCTAGTGGAGTTGGCCAGTAGAACTACTGAACAAAGTAGAGTAGAGTTTCTGAGCAAACTAGAATGACTCAGGTAAAATTTATTGTTTGTTATATTTTTCTTTAATTAACATTTCTTGGATGAAGATGTAGTTAGTTTACTTTTAAAATAGTGAGAGTTTGTTACATTTGAACAAAGTAGAATGACTCACGTAAAATTTATTGTTTGTTATATTTTTCTTTAATTAACATTTCTTGGATGAAGATGTAGTTAGTTTACCCTCAAACTAGTCACAATTTGTTGTATTTTTCTTTAATTAATATTTCTTGGATGAAGATGTATTTAGTTTATCTTCAAAATAGTTATTGTTGTTATAAAAAATCCTGGTTATAATTACAAAACTGTAACTAATTTTAGTCTCAATATCTTATATCCATTATAAGTTTATGGTTTTTATTTTCAATTTGAGGATCTTTGCTTTATTATACATCTCTATTTATGAAAAAATATGTTGAAAAGGAGTTACTATTATGTTAATAATTTTCTGTTTATGAAAGCTTATATTGAAGAAGAGTTAATATTATGTTAATTTTTGTAAGTTTATTGTTTTTATTTTCAATTGAGGATCTGTGCTTTATTATACCTTTCTATTTATGAAAACATATGTCGAAAAGAGTCATTGTTATGGTAATAAGTTTCTGTTTATGAAAGCTTATAAGTTTCTTTTCATGAAAGCTTATATTGAAGAAGAGTTAATATTATGTTAATTTTTGTTGGGGAAGAAAAAGAAAAAGAAAAAGAAAAGAGGATTACAATTTAATCTTGTAATTCACAAGAGTTTAAAAAAACAAACCATGTCATGTAACTATGATGTTCATATTCTTATTCTCTGGCATCCTATTTGGCTTAGTTGGTTTCCTTTAACGATATTTATCTTTCATTTCATAATAATTTTCTGCAAAAATCTTGTTTCAAAGTTTGCAGTCATTGTTTTGAAGCCACTTTGTACATTGTTCCTACTCTTATTCTTTTGCAAAAAAGAAAGTTCTTTTGAAATATAGTATTTACATTTTGATGTAATAAACGTATTCTTTGAAATGTAATGCTTTTTCATTTTTCAAGAAAGACAAATATGTATCTCTGCTTAATTTTTGTTTACTAATGTTAGTGCACTAATTTAGAGAGTCATTTCATTAAATGCAAAGGTGGATAATACCTTTAGCTAGATGGGTGTATATATTGGTGTGTTACATTTACTTTGCTTAATGCATGAGAAAAATTAGTGTGGTAATATTTTGTAACTTTTAATATAAAATTTTCTAGATAAATTATGTAACTTTTAACATATATACATTTTTGGCAAATATGAGTTTCAATATGTAGTTTGAAGTTTTCATTATTGTATAGATTATGAAAGAGGTTAATATTGGTAATCTTTTATAATGTTGGTAGTCTTTTATAATCTTTGTAATATTTAGATGAGTTCTTGTCAAATGAGATTTTATGATTTATCCATTTGCATTGTGTAGTTTAAAGATTTCATTTTTGTAAAAAGATTAGTTTCAAACTGGTTTTTAGGGAATATACTATTAAATGTTTTATACACTAGTATATTTGGTCATTTTACCAATAGTTGATTTTGAAATGATTTTAAATCATTTAGTATTATTTTAATGCTACACTCTACATAACACCAAATCTCAGTGTGTTTACAGGAGTAATTTTGTTTGGACAGTATAAAAAAAATGAAGTAATTTTATTTGAAGAGTGTGAAAGAACACTTTTTTTTATTGTTTGTGAGCTTCCAAAAGGAGTAACTTTCTTTGGAGAGTGTGAAAGAACACTTTGTTTTGCTTGTTTGGAGTGTCCTTGAAAAAAACATTTTGAGTTTTTTTGTAGATTGAAAATATGCCATGGTAACAATAAGAATATTTAGTTTAAATGGTAAAATTTTTAATAATTATGACCAATCACTTATGGAATCTGACATCCTTTCTTGACTTGTAATTCTTTGAATATTAAATTAAATTTATTTTTCTAAATTCGAGATTCAATAGCATCTCATTTTTCATGCTTTTAAAATAATATAAATATTACAATATTACTAATAGTATTAGTAATATTAAGGAATTGAAATTTTAATTAAGTATTGGAAATTGTACCATGTGTTTTAAAAAACATTTAGTTGAACGTATCATTATTGAATTGAGGCTTCTGTGATCCATATTAGGTTTACAAGAGATTTTTCAGCATAAATCACAAGATCTATCATTTGTCGAAGCGTTTCGAACCAACCAGTGTGGTTCAACGTCAGGACAAGTTAAAGAATCGAACCTCAACCTTGAAACCTGCAAGCGTTCCCGTTCAAAATGATGAACCTTGGATGCAATGGCTTCTCCATGCAGGGATTCAATTATTGAATTGATGCTTACGTGATCCATATCAGGTTTGAATCTGACCTCAACCTTGAAACCTGCAAGCATGCCCGTTCAAAATGATGAACCTTGGATGCAATGGCTTCTCCATGCAGGGATTCAATTATTGAATTGAGGCTTCTGTGATCCATATCAGGTTTACGAGATATTTTTCAGCGTAAATCATAAGATCTATCATTTGTCGACGTGTTTCGAACCAACGAGTGTGGTTCGTCATCAGGACAAGTTGAAGAATCTAACTTCAACCTTGAAACATGCAAGCATGCCCGTTCAAAATGATGAACCTTGGATGCAATGGCTTCTCCGCGCAGGGATTCAATTATTGAATTGAGGCTTTTGTGATCCATATCAGGTTTATGAGAGTTTTTTCGGCTTCAATCACAAGATCTATCATTTGTCGATGCGTTTCAAACCAACCAGTGTTGTTCATCGTCAGGACAAGTTAAAGAATCTGACTTCAACCTTGAAACCTCCAAGCGTGCCCGTTCAAAATGATGAACCTTGGATGCAATGGCTTCTTTGTGCAGGGATTCAATTATTGAATTGAGGCTTTTGTTATCCATATCAGGTTTACAAGAGATTTTTTGGCGTAAATCACAAGATCTATCATTTGTCGACGCATTTCAAACCAACGAGTGTGGTTCATCGTCAGGACAAGTTGAAGAATCTGACTTCAACCTTAAAACCTGCAAGCATGTCCATTCAAAATGATGAACCTTGGATGCAATGGCTTCTCTGTTTAGGGATTCAATTATTGAATGGAGGCTTCTATGATCCATATCAGGTTTTCGAGAGATTTTTCGGCCCAAATCACAAGATCTATCATTTGTCAACGGGTTTCGAACCAAACAGTGTGGTTCATCGTCAGGACAAGTTGAAGAATCTGACTTCAACCTTGAAACCTGCAAGCGTGCCCATTCAAAATGATGAACCTTGGATGCAATGGCTTCTCTGTGCAAGGATTCAATTATTGAATTGAGGCTTCTGTGATCCATATCAGGGTTACGAGAGATTTTTCAGTGTAAATCACAAGATCTATCATTTGTTGATGCGTTTCGAACCAACCAGTGTGGTTCATCGTCAAGACAAGTTGAAGAATCTGACTTCAACCTTGAAACCTGCAAGCGTGCGCCTTCAAAATGATGAACCTTTGATGCAATGGCTTCTTCGTGCAGGGATTCAATTATTAAATTGTGGCTTCTGTGATCCATATTAGGTTTACGAGAGATTTCTCGACGTAAATCACAAGATCTATCATTTGTCAACGTGTTTCGAACCAACTAGTGTGGTTCATCGTCAGGACAAGTTGAAGAATCTGACTTCAACTTTGAAACCTGCAAGTGTGCCCATTCAAAATCATGAACCTTCGATGCAATGACTTCTCCGTGTAGGGATTCAATTATTGAATTGAGGCTTTTGTGATCCATATCAGGTTTATAAGATATTTTTCGGCGTAAATCACAAGATCTATCATTTGTTGACCTGTTTCAAACCAACCAGTGTGGTTCATCGTCAGGACAAGTTGAAGAATCTGACTTCGACCTTGGAACCTGGAAGCGTGCCCGTTCAAAATGATTAATCTTGGATGAAATGGCTTCTCTGTGAAGGGATTCAATTATTGAATTGAGACTTCTGTGATCCATATCAGGTTTACGAGAGATTTTTCGGCGTAAATCACAAGATCTATCATTTGTCAACGCGTTTCAAACCAACCAGTGTGGTTCATTGTCAGGACAAGTTGAAGAATCTGACTTCAACCTTGAAACTTGCAAGCGTGCCGCTTGTAGGTTTGAAGGTTGAAGTCAGATTCTTCAATTTGTCCTGGCGATGAACCACACTGGTTGGTTCGAAACGCGTCGACAAATGATAGATCTTGTGATTTACGCCGAAAAATCTCTCGTAAACCTGATATGGATCACAAAAGCCTCAATTCAATAATTGAATCCCTTCACAGAGAAGCCATTGCATCCAAGGTTCATCAGGTCGAAGTCAGATTCTTCAACTTGTCATGACCATGAACCACACTGGTTGGTTTAAAACGGGTCGACAAATGATAGATCTTGTGATTTACACTGAAAAATCTTCACATAAGCCTCAATTCAATAATTGAATCCCTGCACGGAGAAGCTATTGCATCCAAGGTTCATCATTTTGAACGGGCACGCTTACAGGTTTCAAGGTTGAAGCTAGATTCTTCAACTTGTCGTGACGATGAACCACACTGGTTGCTTCGAAACACATCGACAAATGATAGATCTTGTGATTTACGCCGAAAAATCCCTGATAAACCTGAATTTATCAGCGCTTTTCAATCTCATTCATTTCAATTTCAAAATTATACTTTGTCTTCAGTATAATAGAAAATGATATTTTCTTTCCACGATTTGCCGTAGGTTCAATTTTGTTATCCGCAGCTTCCATTTCGCATGTCAAATTAACCAAGCTCAATTGCCTTCGCTCGATATCGAGTTGCAGCAGTTCGATTTCGCGCAAGATTTCATTACGATTTACCTGCGTTCGATTTTGTGCTCTACAAGGTTCAGTTTGATATATTGTGGTTCAACGCCAGTGGTAATGGTTCAAAGAAGATCTCCCATAATTAATACAGGATGTTGTGGTAACCGTTTAAGGCTTTCCACGGCCACTTTTCTTTTAGGTTTACCTTTTATATATCGATTTACTAAGTTGTTATATTGATTGATATATTAATGTATAAAATTAACATCAATAACTAGTTTCATTAGTTTTAACGTTTTCATATGTTAATTAATATTTAAATGGTTTCAAAACTATTTTAATAATATTTGATCATCCGTGTTTGGTTGTTTAGTTTTATTTTTAAATAAATATATTTTACTCTTTTGAGTTACAGATATACATTCATGTTTTCAAAAGACTATTATGGTTCGTTATTCGTTAAATCAAATCACACAAGATATAGATTAGATACAGAATTTTAATTGTTTGCTTATTTAAAAAAAAAAGTTTATTAAATTAGTGAAAACAAAAATACTAAGATTGATTTATGGGTTTGTAGGTTAATTTATATGTAGAAAAGTATTGAACCTAAACATAAAAATACAAAAGACAACATTTCTGCAAAACATTCTAATGGACTTAACAAAATCAGGTTTCTCATTATTGTCTCGTGAGTGGCCAAGATCAAGAGGGATGCCCAATTGGTTGTCTAAATGCCTAAGAATTTGATCCATTAATATCATTTGCCTTTGAATATTATTTTGAGTGAGGAGGATGTCTTTGATTTCTTTTTTGTCCACTAGAACTTTTCCAAGAAGATATTTCATATTCAATAAATATCCATGGTGTACATGAACTCGTTGTAGTCGCCTTTAGTGTGCCCTGCATTTGAAACCTAGCCTACAACCTTTGTCATGAGTGAGAGTGCACATTTCATCAGCTAATTCCCATTATTCTTGAGTGATTTCCTTTTGAACCGACTAAAAGGTGAGTTCCTAGCATCTAGAATGATTGAGGGGTGAGTGCTTGGTTTCTAGATGTCAAGCTCTTGGCTAGCATTTTCATCCTTGAACAACCACATTCCTTATAGTAGGCTACACCTAGATGTACTACCCTTGCTCTATGACATAGCATGTTCCACGGAAATTGAGAGCGTAAATCAAAGGAATTAACCAAATGCCACCTAAATCTACAAATGCCTAGTTGCAAATTCTAAGAGAAGATGACTAGAAAGATGTGTGTTGGGACTCTGAATGTTGACGAGCCTATGTTGGCCCCACTTAGAATAGAGAGTTCAATGACACAAAGGCTAGTAGACTAAATTGTTGTTAGGGGAAGTGAGCGAGAATATTTGACTTGGCTAGAAGGAACTTCACAACCCCCATGAGAAGACTAGAACCTAAACTAATAATCCTTCAATTCCACTAGCAAACAAAAAGTACTTGATTGCATGTCAAATCCTCTTGAAGATACTATATTTTGGATGTGGCTTATAGAAAGGTTGAAGATAAGATTCAACCAGAACACTCTAAGCTTATAAAGAAATTTCTGCTTTAGCATATCCCAACATGAATGGAACCACCTAAAAGACATCCACACAAATCATTCAAAGTTTGCGAAATCATTAGGGAAGTCCAGGGAAATAGCCAGGCTAAGTTGGCTCTACCCTCAATTCCATTAGGATAGATTCTAACATTTTTAAGTGCCCTCCCTAAATGAAAGACTAAGAGAAACAATAAAAATGCTCTCAACCTCTAGTGGATTAGAATGGGGAAACCCAAAATTATAGGATGGTAAATTGCTTCCATTTCTAAGAAAAGGCCCCGGAGCGAAGCTATGTTCCATGTGAAGTAATTATTTTCAAATCGCATGCATGTGATTTTAAACCAAATGACAGCCTTCTACTACTAATTGTGGTGACAAGTTCACACTTAGCTTAGTACACATCCCGTTGAATCCTTTAGATCTTCTCATACCACCTCGTGATGTCTCTAACATCCACTTGCCATAGGAATTTACTATTGAATTCATGAGGTGGTGAAACACTATACTGATCCCTAATTTTTACATGATAATTAATGAAGTCATGACGAAGTGTACTTCCATGTTCCATTGGCATGTAAGAAAGAAGGATGACAACAACATGACCTCCCATCTATCGCATCACACTCAATAAGTCTAGGTAATTTGAGTCATATTGGGCTAACTTCTAGAACTCTTATGTTGTTTGAGGGGAGATTTTGGAAAGGAATAATAGTGATTGGAAATCAATATGACTTGACCTATGTAGCCTTCACTAGTTAGTGTATCTATTATTTTTTTCTCATCCTGTGAACATGAGTTGGAATGACCACTAAGATAGTAGCAAGGAAATGATATACACAATTTATGAGACTCTTGAGTCTCTAGCTAAAAGATACATTGTTTGGAGGAGTTTCATTGGGGATTTTGACAATTATATTGATAACTGTTCACAAGTTTCCTTCCACCATTAGTTTGGTGTAGCCCCGGGTTCGCGCAATCCTTATTCCTTCTTCTAATATTTTCAACCTCGCAAGTTTGTTGTTCTTTCTGAGGGACTGAAAGTATATGTAAAGAAGATCCCTTGAGTGGTCCCAAAGAAACCATCATACTCTGCTTGACTCAAGTTTTCTTTTGAAGCTCCATGAAAATTTAACTTGAGAAAGTTAGGGATGGAGGACTCCATGAGGAGGGGTGGGATGGAGCGATAGGGGAAGAAATTGAACGTAGGAGGAAGTAGGGTGCAAGTGCCACTCTCCAATAATAATGGATTCTTCTCCGTAGCCTTGGCATTCTTGGTCTTACCACTTCTGAGCAACAATAGATTCCTGAATAAAAGAAAATTATGAGAAGCTAGTGATTGTCTTCATAAATAGAGTGGTTGTAGAATATATGTCAATTTCATTCTCTCCATATGGCCGAGAGAAGTGGTCCTAGAAGGAGGATCCACATTTTGTTTAAGATATCATTGTGGAATATTTTGATCTCCAATTTTCAATATTTTAAGGGATGTTGGATGGATCCTGGTATAAGTGGTGCATGCTTCTTTCCATAGTTTTACAAGGGATAATATTGTATGAACATCCATTCAATAGGTGTTCCAAATTTGATGATTAAATATCACATAGATAACACAAGAAAGGACTAAAGTAATTTCTCTTTTGTATGTTATCTTATGTAATTTCCCCTAAATGAGAACCCATAGAAATATAGATAACCTTGGCATTATTTTTCTTTCCCAAATGTTGCTCTATATGGAGAATTAAATGGTTGATACATACATAACTCATTTCAGATGACACTTGTTTATATGGTATTTTTCTTAATAAAATAAATTTCAACAGTATTTCTCATAATCATATCTCTCTCATGGAATTGAACTAGATAAAAGAGATAGTCATTCTTCCCAACCAATTAAACTAACCCCAAATTATTTTTAAATTAAATAGATAAATGAAAATTAATAATATAAATTGTATTTGAATACATTTATTAATTTCTTCTAATTAGATAAGTGACATCATGAAGTTGAACACCATTTATCAAGATCCTTTTATCCCATAAGAGAAATATATATTAAATAACAAAATCTCGAACACTTAAAAATAATCGTTTAAATGATAATCAACATTAGCTGGTATTTTATTATATTTGAATCGGATTTTAACACCAATATATCATAGATATTGTGAAGAAAAACACTTTTCTTTATCAAATAACTATATCGATTTATATATGAAAACTTGTACTTGTATGTCATCTCTGTTCAAAATATATTTAATACAAAAAGAAAGGAACAATGATATTATGGCTATCGTCAATGGTTTGTAACCCTTCAAAGATATGTCTTACCGTATCCATATCGTAGCACATGAAAAATTTTACCATTTTAAAAATAAGGGAATGGAAGTTTTTACTTTGGATACTTGTTTATTTTGTTTCTAAATATGACAAAGAAATAAATAGTTTTCCATTATTCTTTATTTTCCTAAGTTTTTCTACACACTAAATCCTATGAATCAAACAATAAACAATTTTTTCGTAACAACATAATGCATAAAAGTGTTTCATTTTCTTTGATTATTTCTTTAAAACTACCTCTATACTATTTACAATGTCCTAGTCTGTACTATTTACAATGTCCTAGTTTGTCATTATTTTTTTTTAACTTATTTTTTCTTTTATATTTGCTAAGGAACGAATAATGAAATAAATACTTCTATAATTAAAGTATTGATTTATTACATTATACATTATTAACTTAATATCAAATTGTTAAATTGTTCAACGATTATTTTAGTTTAAGGATAAAATAAATCACTAATAGTAAACACTAATAACATATCTAAAATAGGTATGATAAGTTCCTTCTTTCCACGGTATTCCCAATCCCAACTTTTAGTAACGGGTTTGTTTCAAGAGTTTCCAAAATAAATCAACAATAGTAAATACTAATAACATATCCATAAATAGGTATGATAAGTTCCTTCCCTCCACGTTCTTCCCAGCCACAACTTTTAGTAACAAGTTTGTCTGGCCAGTTTTCACTGAGCCTAATTCTATGTAAAAAGAATTTAGTTTGGCTTCTTCACTTTCTTGCTTCTCACTTTTCTTTTCTCAGTCTTCAACTTTTCATTTCTTGATATTTTTACCAAACACCTCTCTCTAGGTGCTCCCATGGAAGAACCTATAAATTATTATATTTAGCAGAATTAGTTTCTTTTCCTCCATCTGGAAACTAGCTAACCAAAAAAAACTATAAATTATTATATCTAGTAGAATCAGATTATTTTCCTCCAACTAAAAACTAGCTACCCAAAAATATTGAAGGCTAATTCTATACCTTGGCCAACATTTTATCATATTGTTATAATCATAATAACTAAAAAAATTAGGCTTTTAATACTTTTTCCAAATTTGAGGTTAATCTTGAAAAACACTTCCTTAAAATATGTCACCACTAAATCTTTTTATAACACAAGGTGTTTTTGTTTTCACACATGGTAGAAGTTATCACACATATTTTCACTTTTTTATTAAATTAATTAACCTATTTTTTAAATGAATAATAATTGTTTCGTTATTGTCTTTAATAAAATAAATCATACCAAACTATTTTCTTGTGGGGTATCACATTTCTTTCCGCTTTTAGTTTCAACATCATTATCAGTGTTATCATACAATGATGACCTTGAAATATTGAAAAAATTCATCATGTATTTCATTTTCCATTTTCGAAGTGGCTTCTTTATGGCCAAAGTGCTTCCATTCAACAAACAAAATTTGTGAGTATTTTTAAACGATCAAATTGTTATCGATACTTATGGATATAATCAACTAACAAGTAGTTCTTAGATAGTTGGTATTGAGCATTCATAGTGCATTCAAACAACAATCACTCCCATCTTATTATACCAATTATAAGTGAAGGAATTATCACCTGATTCCTTCAACACATGGGAAATATAGCCATACTAAAATGCATACCTACATGGTTGCACCATTGGCTTGGTTGGACTTGATGGGTTTAAGTTTTTAGAGTATTAACCAACCTCTTAATCAAATATTCATCGTCCTTATCCCATCCTTATATGGATGGCTATCTTATGTCGCAGTACCATCAACTCGTAGAAATCTGGCATGTTGATACTCACACATGCTGTCATCTAACTCCCTTATCCATCGATCAATAGCAATAGCAAGCACTCTCCTTTATCCTTCCTCATGGTATTGATACTCATGGAAACATCACATCATCATTCCTTTCTGATTTATAGTTAAACCAACAACCATTTTATTCCTTTCTGATTTATAGTTAAACCAACAACCATTTTAAGCGTTAGGCCACATTCTTTTTGCATAATACAACCATTTTAAGCGTCAGGCAACATTCATTTTGCATAATACAACCATTTTAAGTGTTAGGCCACATTCATTTTGCATAATACAACAGAAAATCCTCAATCATTATGCAACCACACTTCCACACAGTGCTTCACGAGGTCACACACATAGACAAATTCTTCATAATGATTATTAATGCATATGACGTGAAATGAAACGTTCTCTTGCATATATAATAGTCTTAGCATGATCTAATAATTCATGTTAATAAATACAATATTCTCATTCTCCGTTCATGCCCATAAGAAACTTATTTATACTAAGGGTATGCAATTAATGTAACAAGAGGATAAATGGCTAGGGCAGTCCCATTATCAATCCTTTTGTCTGGTTTCGGAATTTCATCATCACAGATGACCTATTCAATGGCTTCGTATAACCTGTACACTAATATTCCCATTGAACTTAAACTTGAATGAGGTCCTAATGCTCATTAGCCTTAATCCCACTTGAGAAAGGAAACTCTTCGTGACAAATCGTTACGTTGATTTTTCCCTTTCTTTGTCACATTTGAAAAATAAAAGATTGGGACACGACTCTATCCCTTCGGCATTACAATTATCTTGATAAGATATTGGGCCTACTCAGGCCAACACTTTGAATATGCCCCAAAACCTTAAAGACAATTTTGAAATTAAAGTACTTTTCCTTGGTTTTACTCTCCGATAGACATGGTCTCCCGCATTAATTTTTGTTTTTTTTGTACACTGGAGATTTGCATAACTCTTTTGTCGATCCTAAAGAGCCTTCGAATCTTGTTTTCTCTATTTAACTATTGATTCTATCGCCTTTGACATGTCTATCCCTAACATCATTTTTTCATTGGGATTATCCCAACTAAGTGAATTTTACACTTTTGTCTATATAATACCTCAAAGGGACACGTTTCTAAAGGGTTTGATAAACTAAACTAGAGGTAAATAATCTTCCTACTTAATTATTTTTTTCATAACATTGGAATCCTTAACATATCGTCAAGCCCTTCTATCACATTTACTAAATAATTTATGTTTTGGCATAGTTGTAGTTCTAGGTCTAGGAAGACAAGGTTTTACACAACCCTCATTGATACCATTTTTGAACTATGAACTTTACTTAAATCTCAAATCATTAGCGTCATTCTCTTCTTTTACATGATAACTCACACATGTAAGGGATCAATTAAAGTGCTTTGATCCAAAAAATGATTTTGAAAAATATTAATCTAAGATAACTTGTATACATAGCTAAATAAGTTATCAATAATAATAATATAATCATTATGAGAAATACAAATGTATCCACCTTTTAAATAATCATTCATGATTTTTCCAATTATTACTTTATTTCTTAACATGAATACACCCACAAAGACTTCAAACAACTTATGCAAACACTAAAATCCAAAAGTTATGAATTGTCGCTTTTATTTACACAATTTTTAGGTTGTCACAACAAGAATTTCTACCCTAAAGTTAAGTTTCAACACTACCCAGTTACAAAGGAGACTATTTATTATTCTTTCATAGGCTTGCAATATTCTTCCATGACCACTAGTTTCCCGTGTGTCATAAGTAAAAATTCCAATATCAAGCTCTATTCGCATTCTATGTATTATACAATCATCCAAATTGTATTATGAATGCACACTCTAATTCGCCAAGAATGGAATGTCACCCTTGTTCAATATCTCATTATAGTAATTTCTAAACTCGACATTTTTGTTAATTATCAAGAACTAAAATTTAGTTCTTCATACAATCTCATGTCCATTGTCTAATCTGAAATGCAAGTTTCATCTCCAAGTATATCATTTCTTTAACAATCACAAGTCAATTTGGTATGCAATATTAAATATTGATTCCATCACCTAATCACTAATTTATTAAATCACAAAAAAATGATTTAAACATTTATGTAATAACAAAACTCAACCATGAGTGATTGGAGACTTCCACAGATAATCATATTGTTAGATATTTCTGGACTAACACTATGTAATATCATTGATTTGTCCAAGCTTTCACATGGTGACTCCATCCATCATGAGGGACCACAGAGAGCCATATGAGTAAAAGAGTGTTGGAGAGCCTTTTTATAGCAAAATAATTGAATGTCAAATAAAATTTGATTTAAATAAATAATATTTGACATTTTTTTTTTGAAACTAGAAAATATTTGAATGTTGGGTTAATGATCCAAATTTGATTTAAATAAATAATTCATATTTCACCAATTTTTGAAACTCCAAAAAATAAATAACTCATATTTGACCAATTTTTGACACTCCAAAATAATAATGATTAGGATTTGGTAAATTTGAAAAAGTGAAAATAATAAAAATAAAAATAGGTATTTTTAAAATAGTTTTTAATTTAAATCAAAAAATTAATATGAAAAACTAGATAAGAATTAAAAAAAAATATTGATGAATTATAATCATTATATGAAACATAATTATATGAAAATTAAACCTAGATAGTCTACATTAAGTGAAAGGGGGACTATTACGGTGAAGCGGATTTAATAATACCAACAAAAACTTTTTTACTATAAAGTCAATAGCTAACAATCTCACTGGCAAATACAGAGGTTTAGGATTAAAGTGAAAAATAAAATAATAAGATATTTAAGGAGAAAGGATTAAATTCAACTAACTGGGAAATAAACCGTTTAGGATTAAAGTGAAAAATAAAATAATAAAATATTTAAGGAGGAAAGATTAAATTCAACTAAAAAGTTCAGAGATTAAAGCGAATAAATAACTGGATTAATGTCTAATAAAAGGCTTATAATTAAAGCGAAAAATAAAAATAAAAATAGAAGAGTTGAGCATTAATATAAAATAAGGTGAAGAATATATTTAATTATTGATATTAGATTAAAGTTAAAGATTATATAGGATGACCACAATTTTTTTTTTAAGATGAAGGGAAGGATAAAGAGAGCAGGGGTGAAGTTTAAATGGGGGCACTTGGAAGGGGGAAGACAGAGATCAGGGATGGGTAAAGAGTCATTGGGTGAAATGGTGCATGACGGGTTTCTAGGATTGGTTGAGCCTATAACCATCCTCCCTATTAAAGTTATTAGGGTTCTTCTCGATTTCGAGGACTTCTAGAATAATACGAAAGTTGTAGTATGGTGGAGAGGCTATGATTTTTATTGATTAAAACAAATTAAGTGCTTGGATTTATAAGAGTATTCAGTGATGAAAGACTTTGAAAGATTCTTGTGGTTGGTGTCATAATTTTTTTCCTTGAGATAGACTTTGAAAGGACAACCCATTTGACCAATGTAAGCTTTACCGCAGGAACAAGGAATTCTATAAACCTTTGATTCTTGCATGTGATCCGAAATGCTTTTGGTTGATCGAACCAGTTGCTTGAGGGTTTTGTGAGGCCTTAACCAATTTCTCGAGTATTAAAAGATCATAATTATATCTATTATAAAATTATTATTTTAGAAATATTTTCCTAATAATATATTAGGGAAACATAGAACTAATTCGTCAGAATCCATAACTTCTCTAGAAATCACATTAAAAACCACACATCTTACTTAATAGTCATTCAAATTCACTTGGATATTATATCTATTTTAAAATTAGTATTTTAGAAATATTATATTAGGAAAACATAGAACAAAATCACCACAATCCATACAATCCATAGCTTCTCTAGAAATTGGATTGAAAACCACACATCTTACTCCATAGTCATTCAAATTCCCTTTGGAACTAATGGCTGACTAAAATACCATATACTCAAATTGTTAAGGATTCCAACAGGATTTTGATCACATATTTTAGTGTAATTTCCCCAATATATTTTACTTAATCTCATTTCACAATCAACTTGGACTATGGATTTTACTATGAATTTTAAACATTTTTTTAAACAATTTAATAATATGTCAATAAATCATTTAAAACCTAAGTAAGTTATAACAACTTTTTCAAATCAATTATCAAACCATCTAAACCATGCCCTAGTATTCATTATCCAATTCATTATCCAATTCCTAGTTTTATTTATTTGATATTTGATGTTACATAGAATAAATCATGCCAAATTTGTACGATTATCAAATTTCTAGTTTTATTTATTTGATATTTGATGTTACAGAGAATAAATCACGCCAAATTTGTATGATTATCAAGTACATATAATCAACCATTTTAAACTATGCTTGTAATATTTTATCAAACTTTCCATGTATGATTATCAAATTCCTAGTTTTATTTATTTGATATTTGATGTTACAGAGAATGAATCACGCCAAATTTGTATGATTATCAAGTACATATAATCAACCATTTTAAACTATACTTGTAATATTTTATCAAACTTTCCATAAACCTGAGAAAACCTGAGAATATTATTGGGAGAAAAATTCAGCCAATAATTTAATCCCAATTGCTTCGCTATGTGAGACACACCACATCCTACTATCCCTACAAAGTAGTTCAAAGAAAATCCACGAGCTAATAAAATCACCTTTCATAATTACACAAAAATAGAAGAAATTCAGTCTTAACCTTTAAGAATATATCTCCAAAGAGGTTTAGAGTCTTATTCTATTGTGTATAGATTATTTGTAAAATTATATTCGTAATTGATATTGGACAAATAAAAGATGTGTTTTTTCTCATTATTTCCCAGCTTTTATCAAGTTAATTTGTAAAATTATATTAGTAATTGACATTAGATCAATGAGAGATGGTTTTTTTTCAATATTGTCCAAACTTTTATCAAGGTTCTAATTAGCAGATAGGAGAAACAATTTCATCATGCTAAGACATAATATTTTCATGAACGGTTTTTTAAACTCGACACCGACTTCTTATATATTACCGAGGAACACACCAACTCATCATGTTATCATCCATATACAATCATTGTTTCCATCTTGAATTATCAAATTATATCTTCTCTATATTACAGAGGAAGACACTTAATACTTCAGCTTTTTTATACTTTGAATCTAAGGATATTTGTAGATCTGATCATGAATTCATGAAGTGTCATTTGACCAAGTTTCAACTTGTGAAATTCTTTAAATTTTATGATGGTAATATTTTCTAGTGAGATATTTCTCTTTAAAATGTATTTCAAATATTTTCTATTTCAACTTTTACCTCTTATATTGGGGAGTGTTTTAATTTCATCTCACCAGAAAGACGATTTATTATGCATTTTTTAAGTGGCTAATTATGTTTTTATATTATTTAGATGTTCATACACTTGAAAATAGTTTATCATATTTAGAAGCCATGCTTCAGCTCCCTTTTTAATTTTCTGTCAAATATTGGGGTTGGAATCCTCTTGAATTCACCTTGTAACTCTGTTCTCAATTTCTTTTTCCTAAATTGTTTAAAAAAAGTCCCTTTGTTAAACTATTGTTTTGACTCTTCTCCTCCAAACGGTTCAAATGATTCACTAAGAACTACTTTGTTTTCTCCTTTCAATATCTAATATTTTCTTGCATTTTCCTTAAGCTTGGCCTATTCTATGATTTTTCTTTTCAATTAAGCACCACTTCTTCTTCAACTCTAGCCTTTAACAACCATTAATTATCCACCTTAGCATTATCTAACTATGCCTTAAGACTCCACACTATTTCAAGTATTTTTAAGGGTGGTTCATTTCTTCATAACTGAACCCATACAACATTTTGTTGAGATGTTTCTTACAGTTGTTCAACTATAACTTATTTGTTTTCTTCACTTTGTGTGAATAAAATAGTTACTATGTGAGTACAATATTTATGTTTCATTTATTTTGTTACACCCATCTTCAAACTCTTAAAATTTCCATTTTTTCATATATATAAAAATATGTTTATTTGATAGTTAAATAAATATTATTCTTGGGAGTTTATAAGATTGACTTACATAAAACTAGTGCAACCATATAAATTATATGGCTATACACATAAATGAACACAATCCATAATAAGCATTAAATCACTTTCACATACTTCACTATGGAGATTCTTAATTTATAAATAGGTATTGTTTCAATACTATGGCTTACCAATACCACATGCCCAAAACCATAATCATTTCATATGACACTTGTTCATTTGATATTTTTCTTAATTGTTTTCATATTTTAGGTACAACTATTTATCCTTTCAAGATACTAACTATTCAAATTATTTTTTTAATAATTAAGATTTATATTAAATAATATAATTTAGTCATTTCCTTTTTATCCAATAAATTACATTATAAAATTGAATACCATCTTTATTCCCCTTTATTCTATAGTATATATATATAATATAACCACAACTCTCAACACTGAAAATAAATATTAAAATGATAAATAACTTAGGTCTCATTTTATTATATTTGAATAAGTTTTTTTCAATAGTAATACAGCATGATATTGTGAAAAAAAAAACATTTATAATTCATCACTATATTATATAAAAAAAATTATATGTAAACATATGTGGTTTGTGTTCAAATTAAATTTAATATCAAAGGAAAAGAACGATGATATTATGGCTATAGTCCATGGTTTATAGTGCTTTAAGCGTAGGTCCTACTCTATCTATACTGCCTCGGATAAGAAATTTTACCATTAAAAAAAAAAGAGACCAATTCTTAACTTCGTACATGTTTATTTATTTTTATCCAAGTTTCTCTTTTCCTTTTAAATCTTAATAATCACTTGTATTGGAAAAGGAATAGTCGATCATACTCTCGTTAATATGGATTAATATTATGATGGGAAAATTGATATGGATAAATATATTGGAAAAGGAATAGTCGATCATACTCTTGTTAATATTATGGATGCTTGTTTATTTTGTCTCCAAGTATTATAAAGAAAGAAATAGTTTTCAATTCCATGAATCCAACCCTAAATAATTTTGGGTAACAAGATAAAATATAAAAGTGCATATTTTTTGGGATTATTTCTTTAACATTATTTCTATACTATTTGTAATCTTTTAGTCTGTTATTAGCTTTTTGAAACTTATTTTTTGTTCTATATTTTCTACCAGAACTACAATTGAAATAAATGTTTTTACATTTAAAATATCTATTTAATACATTAAGTATTTCTAATTTAACACTTTTCAACCACTATTATCTTTTTCAAAAATAAAATAAAATAAATATTTTACAATTAAAATATTTATTTAATACATTAAATATTTCTAACTTAACACTTTTCAACTATTTCTAACTTAACACTTCAACAACTATTATCTTTTGAAGAATAAAATAAATCAATATTTATAAAGAAGAATAGAATATCCATATATATGTATGATTAGTTCGTTCTTTCCATGTTTTTCCCAAAAATAACTCTTAGTAACGATTGTCTCCTAGTTACTACTAGTTCCCCAACCCCACTTCTATGTTGTAAAAAGAATGTAGTCTTATTTCTGCACTTTCTTACTTCTCACTTTTCTTTCCTCAGCCGTTAGCTTTTCATTTCTTGATACTTATTCCTAAAACCTCTCTCCAAGATTTTTCAAAAAGAAATTATCCTTTATTTATATTTAGTAGAATTAGTTTCTTTTCCTCCACTTGACAGCTAAATTCCCAAAAATATCAATGGCTAATTCTGCACCTTGGCCAAAGTTTTTCCATGTTATTATAAGCATAATAACTAAGAAAATTATGCTTTCAATATTTTTTCAAAAATTTTAGGTCAACCTTGAAAACAACTTCCTCAAATACATCACTAATGATCTTTTAAATTATTTTATTTTTCACATGTGGTTTATGTAGGAAGTTATCAATCCTATTTTTATTTATTTAATTAATTAACATGTTCTTCAAATGACTAATAAGTGCATAATTATTTTCTTTTAATAAAAAATCCATACCAAACTATTTTCATATGGGTTATCACATCCTAATTAGAGATTGACATGTGCATTTCTTTAATCTCCTACCAAAATTAGGTCTAGATATTCTCATTTGGCTTGGGATTGCTTTGCACGACTACAACCATGGTCTCTACAGGGGGTTCTACTAGATTCACTTTAACAATCTATGACTTTTAGTCAACCCTAGGCTATGATATTATGTTTGAGACTATCAAAATAGTGTTGGTCATGTAGCTTAAGTTTTTGTTTCCAAGAGCCCTCCCAGAACAAGGCTATTTGACAATCACTCATTTCCCAAAAGCATTGTTGTTGGATTATTTGCATGCCTCATTTGGTAAAATTCCATATGGAGGATCTCACTTGTCTAAAAGGATTTTCAATGAGTTGTTGTAGTGGGACGTGTTTAACATATTTTCAAAGTTATATATTCTTACATACACCTATCCTCCCTTGCAACTAGCACCACCAAATTGTGGTTCCTAGAACTATAGCCAATGTTTTCGGATCCCTCGTGTCAACACAACCATTTATATTAGCCTTACAAAGTTTTTCCCATTTCCCTATATCCCATAACAAATATTGTTGCATGATTCGAATAAACTTGAGGGTGGAGGAGGGTTCCATAAGAGTTAATAATAGATAAGTAGACAAAAATTGAAGAACTAATTTCAGTAAAACTAATATTCCCACTATGTTAAGAGAGAAAGAGGTCCAATAGGCCATATTGTTATCAATAGTTTTGATGGGATACACCCATAGGTTGTGCTAGAGATAATTTTTAACTAGTCGAGCCTGCAAATATTTTGAAGGAAGCTTGCTAATCTCAAAATTGAGTAGCTTGAAAAAGTGGTTTTACACAACAAGTGGAATGTTACAGAAAAAAATCTTGGGATTTAGCTTTATTGTTTACATACTTGGGGTGATGGTGAATGCCTCTAGAAATTGTGAGAATGTTGGTAGCATGGTGTTGGCATTGCTTTTAATACCCTTGATGACCCTATATATATGTGTGTTTCTAATGATTGAAAGAGGTTTTATGAGGTTTGTACAAGCCTTGGAGGTCCCTAAGGAAGTGTTGAAGGAGTGGAAACAAATTATGGGTAGGGCAAGATTCATTTTTGATGAGTTAGGGCATCATCCCTAGAACATAGTTGTTCACAAAGCGAGGATTTCAGCAACCTCCCTGGGTGCCTACCCTATCAATGTGATTATCATCCTTGGGTTCTTGATCAATCCGATCGATGATCCTTGTCGGTGAAGAAAAAATACTATGGGCTCTAAACAATGGAATTTTCCCGTGGTCTTGATTAGAACATTTGATTTAATTTTTTGCTATGGGTGTTGAAGACTTGGTCAAAAACTGAAGTGTCAATTTGTTCAATAACTCAGTAATCATGGATCTGGTCATGAATCAATTGATTGTTTTGATTTGGTCACAAACCATCACATTGATGGGGTCAAAATTGATCATTGAGTAAGATGAGTATAAATTTTCTTTATGGTTGTCAATCTAAGGTTGGACATCCAACACTTCACAGAGATATTATTCTCTTGTGCAAAAATGGAAAACCATGAGTGTGTGTGTGTGCATTATGAATGCATAAAGACAAAATGTGCATGCTTCTGAGTATTCTGAAGTGGTTGCACAGAGGTTATTTTAGCAATGGATAGTTGAAGGAATGCACATGGAGAATAAGACAGAGTATATATGTACCGTTCATGTCATTTGTAGGGGTCAATGGTAGGAACAAAGTATGTAGGGATCATGGATAAAGGACCAAGTGTGCAAAAAAAGTATTGGATTGATGGAAAAATAATTGATAACGCTAATAGAGCTTGTGTTTGAAAGGCTACAGGTGTTTGATGACAAAGTGTGTCATTATATGTCGTGGTTTATATTTTTCTATTATAATTTGTATGGCTCATTTATTGTGAGAAGAGATGAATGTATTTTTTTATATCTTATATTATATATATACATTGATTACATGTACGTTGTTGCTGAGTGTTTGTATTCTTGATTCCTTTAGGGTTTGATGAGTTTTCTCCTCAGTTGATCTAGAGATAGGTTACTATAGTAAGTAAGGGCATATTGTCTTACGAGCAGAGTGTTATATTGAGATGGATTGTATTAGTTGTATTGAGGGCTTGATTTTGTTGTTGTATGAGCTTAGAGTCATTGCGAGTCTAGTATGAAAATGGGATGAAATGAGGCTCATGGTTATGCTAATTAGAGAGCATCGTCTCTGTATGAAATATTCTAAAACTCTACCCATGAGATGATCTTGAAGGTTTGGGCCTTTAGTGGGAGACTCATGGGCGTTGAATTTAAAGTGTAGTGACATCGATGAAGTAGAGGCCTAAGAACTTGCGAGTGTTGCCTTATGTCCAATGTTGGCTAGAAAGACTTGGGAGTTAGGGCATTCAACAAGTTATGGATTACAAACATCGTGGGAGTGGTGGCCTACAAAGTTCATACTAGTAGTGGCTTGGAGAAAGTAACAATTTGCATGATTGGAAAGTTGTGGCTTGCAAATTGGTGGTCACCAGTGATCATATGTAAAACAAGATTTTAATGATAATAATAAAAGACAATGAACACAACAAAAATGGTGCCTTTTCTAGCTGGGTTTTCCACCTAACATTCAGTGTTCCCTAGTATGATGATTTTTTGAAGATGTCTACTTATGGGGATTGATGTTTATATGTTTTTGATAGTTTACTTGGTTATGCATGCATAATATTCTTGTATATTGTGCATAAATTTGTATCTTTACATATTATGATGTGTTGTAAGTAAATGAATGAATTGGGATTTGAAATAGAAGGAAAAAATTGGTATAAGTACATAGTACTTATTCACCCCCCCTCTCTGTATTTTTCATGCTTCGAACAATTGGTTCCAACATAAGGGTTGTTGGTTGTAGCTTAATCATTGGAGAGTAGATCTAGGGATTGTTGGTAATTTTTTTCTTTTTTATCAGAATGAATCCTCCATGAGAATCTATCCTCGCTATTGAAAATTACTAGGTATGGAAACAAAAGTTAAATCTGAGGTATTGTCTTATGGATCTGAAATTTAGAAACTAGTTTGTGAAGGGTGCAGAAAGAATCCTATACCATCCATGGGGTTTCCAAAGAATGCATAAGCAAGGTACGTTACTTATGATAATATCGACAATGCAGATATGGAGAAGTTAATAAATCTAAAATCTTCTAAGAATATTTAGGATAGAGTACAAATTTGTTTGGAGGTGATAGCAATAGTAATGGAGAAGTCACGAAGAAGAGTAAGAAGAAGAAAAAGAAGAAGGGCCCTCAAAAGCAACAATATCGACTCAAGAATATTATTCCCCATGGTGTGAATGCTTTAATAGATCAGGAGGAGAGATCATAAAAGGAAGAACCAGAGGTGCTCCAGCAATTCAGATCTAAAGGTGCAAGTAAATATGAATTACTTTTGAGTTATGATTTAGACATATATAATGACATCCATGTTGAGTTTCATAGTGAAGATGAAAATGATGTTAAGGTTATCAAGGATGAATATGAGTCATATATGGGTGTACTAGATAAATGTTTTTTTCTATGTTAGTAGGAAAAAAACTGCATACAAAGATCAAGAGAAATTATTACAGATCCTGGATGACAAGGAGGCTAGGCTCAAAGAGGAAGTGATCAATTTAAGGACAAAGTTGGAAGAGGCCAAAAGAGTTGATGATACGATGGCCATCCAATTAAAGGATAGAGAAGGCAAAGTTGAATAGATTAAAGGTGGCATTGTCAAGTTGAGAAAGCATCTTGAAGAAAAAGAAAACCAACTAAGAAGAGAACAATGCCCCAAGGAGCACCTATATTTAGAAGATCATTCACTCCAAAATTATATTATGACAAATCTGTCAAATATCAATGGAGAAGCAATAATCCATTTATTCCTTTGATGGATGCAGTCGAGTGCCGAACATGTCACAAATTTCGAAATATTGTAGCAAACTATAAACACACAAATTTTAGATGTAATCAATAATATGGGCATCCAAGGAGATTGTCAAGTCAATAACAACTCTTATATTAACCTTCTAGAGTTTTTCCATGTCCCTAAATCCCATTTTATCTCCTATTTTTCTCCTCCCCATAACAAAGATTGTTGTAGGATTAAAAAAAAATGAGGGTGGAGAAGGATTCCATAAGAGTTGACGAAAGAAAAGTAGATAACAATTGAATAACTAATTTGACTAAAGCTAATCTTCCCACTATGTTAAGAGAGAAAGAGGTCCAATAGGCCATCTTGCTATGAAATGTTTTGATCAGCTACACCCATAGGTTGTGGTAGAGATAATCATCAACCAGTGGAGCTCGCAAATATGTTGAAGGAAGCTTACTAATATCAAAATTGAGTAGCCTAGAAATGTGGTTATACACAACAAGTGGAATGTGAGAGAAAAAATCTTGAGATTTAGCTTTATTTTTTACATACTTGAGGTGTGGGTGAAATACTATAGAAATTGTTAGAATGTTGGTAGCATGCTATTGGAAATGATTTTAGTATCCTTTATTACCCTATGTATATGTGTTTATAATGATTGGGAAAGATTTGATGAGGCTTGTACAAGCCCTGGAGGTCCCTGAGGAAGTGTTGAAGGAGTGGAAACAAATTATGGGTAGGGAAAGATTCATTTGCCATAATTTAGAGCATCATCCCTAGCACACAGTTGTTCATAGAGCGAGGATTTTAGCAACCTCTCTGGATTCTCACTCCATCCATGTGATTATCATCCCTGGGTTCTAGATCAATCCTAGTGACGATCCCTATAGGTGAAGAAAAAATACTATGGAATCTAAACAACGGAATTTTCCCATGGCCTCGATTAGAACATTTGATTTAATTTTCTACTATTGGTGTTGAAGACTTGGTCAAAATTTGAAGTGTTAATTTGTTCAAAAACTCGGTAATCATGGATTTGTTCATGAATCAATGGATTGCTTTGATTTGGTCACAAACCAACACATTGATGGGGTCCAAATTGTTGATTGAGTTAGATAAGTTTAAATTGCATATATGGTTGTCAATCTAAGGTTGGCCATCCAATGCTTAACATAGATAGTATGCTCTAGGGAAAAAAATAAAAATCCCGAGTGTATGTGTGCATTATGAATGCATAAAGGCAGAATGTGCATGCTCTTGAGTATGCTAAAGTGGTTGCGCAAAGGTTATTTTAGTAATCGATAGTTGAAGGAATGCACATGGACATAACACAAAGTATATATGTACCCATAAATTTATTTATAGAGGTCGATGGAAAGAACAAAGTATGTAGGGATGACGGAGAGAGGACCAAGTGAGCACAAAAGTATTGGATTGATGGAAAAATAATTGATAATGCTAATAGATATTGTTTTTGAAAGGCTACAGTTGTTTGATGACAATGTGTGTCATTATATGTCGGGGTTTTTATTTTTCTAATATAGTTTTTATGGCTCATTTGTTTTGAGAAGAGATCAATGTATTTTTTTGTTAAGTCTTATAATGTAGAGATACATTGATCCCATGTATGTTGTTGTTGAGTGTTTGTCTTCTTGATTCATTTATGGTTTGATGATTTTGTTGCTGAGTTGCTCAAGAGATAGGTTACTATTGTAAGTGAGGTCATGTTGTCTTATGAGCATAGTATTATATTGATAGCGATTGATTGATTTTTGTATGAGTTTAGGGTCACTGCAAGTCAAGTCTAAAAATGGGATGAAATGAGGCTCACAGTTATCTTGATTATAGACCATGGTTCCTGTATGAAATATTCTGAAATATGATCTATGAGATGATCTTCAAGGTTTGGGACTTCAGTTGGAAAGTGGTGGCTTGTGAATTTAGAGTGTAGTGACATCGTTCAAGTAGAGTCCTAAGAAATTGGAAGTGGTGGCTTATGTCCAATGTTGGCTAGAAAGACTTGGGGTATTCAATGGGTGATGGACTACAAAAATCATGGGAGTGGTGGCCTACAAAGTTCATCCAAGTAGTGGCTTGGAGCAAGTAGAAAATCGCATGATTGGAAAGTTTTGGCTTGAAAATTGGTCATCACCAGTGATCATATGTAAAACAAGATCTTGATGATAATAATAAAAGACAATGAACACAACAACAATGGCGGTTTTCCCTAGTTGGGTTTTCCGTCTAAAATTTGGTGTCCCTAATATGACTATTTGTTGAATATGTCTGCTTATGTGGATTTATGTTTATATGTTTTCGATAGTTTACTTGGCTATGCATGCATAATATTCTTGTATATTGTGGCTAAATTTGTTTCTTTACATATTGTGATGTGTTGCAAGTAAATGAATGAATTGGGATTTGAAATAAAAGGAAAAAACTTTATAAGTACACAATAATGATTCACCCCCCTCCTAGTATTTCTCACTCTTCCAACAATTGGTTTCAGAGTAGAGGTTCTTGGTTGCAGCTTAATCGTTCAAGAGTAGATCTAGGGAATGTTGGTAATTTTTATTTGTATTTCTTATGAATGAATCCTCTAGGATAATCTATCCTCACTGCTGCAAAGTACTAGGTATGGCAAGAAAAGTTAAATATCATTCATTGTATTATGGATCTGAAATTTAGAAACTAGTTTTTGAAGGGTGCAGAAAGGATCCCATACCATCCATGGTGTTTCCACATAATGCATAAGCAAGGTACATGAATTATGACAATATCGATAATATATATCTAGAGAAGGTAACAAATCTAAAATTTGCTAAGGAGATTCAGCACAGACTGCACATTTTGTTTGGAGGTGATAACAACAGTAATGGAGAGGTCAAGAAGAAGAAAATGAAGAAGGGCCCTCAAAAGCAACAATATCAACTCGAGAAACTAGTCCCCCTGGTGTGAATGCTTTAGTGGATAATGAGGAAAGATAGAAAAAGGAAGCACCATATGCGCTCCAACAATTTAGATCTAAAGGTATAAGTAAATATGAGTTACTTTCAAGTTATGATTTAGAAAGATCTAATGACATCCATGTTGAATTGAATAGTGAAGATGAAAATTATGTTAAACTTCTCAAGGATGAATATGAGTCAACTATGGATGTACTAGATAAACATTTTGTTGATGTTAGTAGGCAAACAACTACATTCGAAGATAAAAATAAATTATTGCAGATCCGTGATGACAAGGAGGCTAGGCTCAAAGAAGAAGTGGTCAATTCGAATACCAAGTTGGAAGAGGTCAAAAGAGTTTATGATGTGATGGCCAACCATTTAAAGGAGAGAGAAGGCCAAGTTGACCAACTTAAAGGTGAAGTTGTCATGTTGAGAAAGTATCTTTAATAAAAGGAAAACCAATTGAGGAAGAGAAGACGACCTCAAGGACAACCTATATTTAGAATATCATTCGCTCCAAAACTATATTATGATAGATATGTCAAATTTCAATGAAGAAGAAACAATCCATTTACTCCTTTAATGGATGAAGTAGAGTGCTAAATATTCCACAAGTTTCAACATATTGTAGCCAATTATAGAGGCACAAATTTCAGATGTAATCAACAATATGGGCAACGAAGGAGAACAACCAATAGGTATACTAGTTTATGTAATGGTTATTGTTATTCTTGTAACATATTTGGCCACAAGGTAGTTGATTGTAGATTTATCCCATGGACAAGAGGCATTTCTTATGCAAGTTAGATATATAGCACGGTTAGGAAACAATTCCATCCTCTTGCATCATATCTCAGTCATGTGAGGTGTTATGCATACGACAACTATTGTCACATGCGTAGAGATTTTATGATTTTCAAATCCTCAAGGAAGATCTAACAGAATTAGTATATTACTTAGAGTAGAGCTAGAATAAAGATAGAAGAGAGTTTACAAGAAAAGAGGAATCCTAGGGTTAGGATAAACATAACAATAATTAGATCTAGGGTCAATCAAAATAGAAATAACTTTATCACAAACCTTATTGTCCATGTTGATAATAAATTTCTAGTGATTTGTTTTCCTATTATCCAACGCTGAATAAATATGAGGAATACTATGTCCAACATTCCCCAATGTTTGTGCCTCCTGACCACTATAGATCTGTGGTATACCATAATGATGTAACCTACGATGATCTTCGCAACAAGTCCAACACTGTAAAGGCTTCCTGCCATCACCCTTGTTTTACTCCTCAAACTGAAATCCCTACTCTCTATTAGATGCATTGAAATTCTTAGGCAGTGTTGCATTCTCTTTGTTACCTATGTCCTGAAGTCTTGTTTGCTTCTTATCCCATTCTCCCTTATTCTTATCATTACCTTTCCAATCCTTCTTAGTTTCATATATGTGCTTTGATTGTTAATAACAATTCTTTAGCTTTATGATGTCTTCCTCCAATGATATAGGCTCATCAAACTCAATCCTCTCTTTGAATTCTACAAGAAAACCACTAATGAATATCTATATCTTCGCTTTCTCCTCCTACAAATAAGGTACATATCTTAGTAACTCCAAGATTCTGCTAATGTACTCCTGATAGGTCATGGATCCCATATTCAGCTCATAGAATTCTTTTTCCCTGACATCATAGTAGATGTCTGATAGATACTTCTTCCTGAAAAGTCTCTCAAAATCTCTCCAAGTAAACTCCTCTTCATGAACACGTTTGACATTATTTACATCTTCCCACCAAATGTTTGCTTCACCTTTAACACTGAATGTAGTTATTCTAGCCTTCATGTTCTCTAAGTAATCATGTAATATGAAGAACTTATTCATCGCAAGAAACCACGCTTCTGCATCTTGTGACTTCTTCATTTCTCCATAAAATATAGGTGGCTTTTCTTTCTTGAACTCATCCAGAAAATATCACATGTCACTCCTCCTATAAGCATGAGAGCAATGATGACCATGGTAACTGTTTGAACCAAAACAAAGGTAAATCCCATTTCCACTCCCTCATCTTTCAGGTGTATCCAATAATATTCCATCTCTAACTGTGACATCTCTATCTGACTTGTCCCCACCATGAGACCTACTACCATATGTTCCATTATTCATGTCTTCCTATCCATGACTGATCCTAAGTGGTCCATGTCTCTATAAGTATGACAAGCTCTGAAGGATGACT
Source organism: Pinus taeda (assembly GCA_000404065.3). Taxonomy (NCBI): domain Eukaryota; kingdom Viridiplantae; phylum Streptophyta; class Pinopsida; order Pinales; family Pinaceae; genus Pinus; species Pinus taeda. The sequence goes on from APFE030745364.1 coordinate 481,736, forward strand.
GCATTAAGCTCTTCTTGTTTCTCTTGTTCCCTAGAAAGTCCCTCTTGTGACTGAATGATTCTGTCATCATCTACTTTACAACTCCATATTTTTTTCTGCTAACTTGACAAAGTGTCTACCGTGTCATGAGAGTACCCATCACCATGTTGATAATCTGATCTATAGGGATATTCTCATGAAATGTAATCTACCTTTTTGATAGTCATATTTAATCTTCTTCTTTTATGCAAGTATATCATGTCAGCTAAAACAAAACATAAGCATAACCAACATACCTCAGTATAGTTTAGGTGAGGATATCTGGTCTGCAGGATCAACTAGATTAGCACAATACATGTATAAACATAACCATAGCAGTATATAAACATCATCTCAATCATCATCCAAGTTACAATGCATGATGTCACAAATATAACACCAACCAAAACACATTGCATGCACAACAACATATAGATGCTGACATGTATAACCAATGCATATACAACCATCATTCATTCACGACAAACACATCACAATAAAAACATTCTCAACTCCTACATGGCAACACAACTATAACAATGACTACTGCCATGCATACATAACAAACACATATACGACAATTATAATAAACACATATGCAACCAACATGTATGCACGACAAACATATTCCACCCATCCAGTCCAAAGGTTGAACCATCCCTTGATACTAGTCTGTAACCACCCTCCTCCCACATTAACCCAAGCTAACCTATAGACTGGGGTAAACATGCAACGAAGAGTTACTATGATATATTCAACTCCCCAAGTATAGTTATGGAAGTGGAATCGTAAAACAAAAAATGAACCTAGCATTCCTAAGGAGCTACTGGAATAGATAGGCTAACCAACCACTCTAGGTTCCCAACCCTTGAGTTAACTTGCATTTTGACTGAACTAGACCCCCAGTCACTCCCATGAAAATCCCTCCATGTGACTGAAACCCTCTAGTCTCTCCCACAACAATGCTTCCATGTGACTGTAGTATTTTTAGGCAGTTTTATGCAAATGACCCCGCATTATGAGCCACTTTTTCAGGGATAGGACTCAAGCTTATGCCCAGAAATTGATGAAATCCTCTAAAATGATAAATGAAAAGAAGCCAATCGCTCTAAGGAAAAAATTTAACAAGGACCTGACCTAACTCATCCTAACCAAAGGATACATTTCTTCAAACACATCATGAACATGTAATGTACATGTCATAAAAAACCATCTGAACATAGAGATCTCATATTTATATGAGATTCCTCAAGAAGGTCTGATGCCCCCTTACAATAATTGCATTATCATCTATTAGGTAATTCATTCATTAACATTTCATCTACTAACCAAAACATGGTGAGATATGTAACTTAAGAATGTTATACAACCATACCTATAACCAACATATAACTAGATAAATTAAAACAATAGAACAACCATCAAAGCCATATAATAGCAAGTGAATTTACACACAAAAAATAAGAGGAAAGGAGCTCTTATTAAGATATGCAAATCTAACCAAGTCATGGACTTCCACGTACCACCCGACCATTGATTGGGTTGAACCAAATCTCACTTTCATCCAGTCATTCTCATGCCATATTCCAAGCATGAATGTGGGATCTCATGGAATAACCAATAAAAACAAAACATGGGGATTTTAGAGGCCAAAACACCTCAACCCTAAACCAGTGATTCCACCTCACTGTCATACATCACTAACCATCACTAGATCAATCTCTATCCAAGTTGTCCAGGACTCCAAAGCATTTTTTCCACCGACTTCTAGGACTGGTAACTCGACCCATAGTTGTCATTAGGCTCTAGATCATTTGTCCAACCAAGGCTTCCAGGACTAGTAACTCAACCAACCAAAGTCTCTAGAGTGTTTGTCCGACTAAGTCTTCCAAGACTAGTAATTCAACCCAATCTCTTAAAGGGCTTCGAGATTGTATGTCCAACCAAGGCTCCAGGAACTAATAACTCAATCCACAACCATAAGGAAAGTGAACACCAACCAGAAAACAAAAGTTAAAACTATAGATTGGGTTGAACCAAATCTCACTTTCATCCAATCATTCTTGTGCCATATTCCAAACATGAATGTGGGATCTTATGAAATAACCAATCAAAACCAAGTGCGGGGCTTTCCGAGGCCAAAACACCTCAACCCCCAACTAGTGATTCCATCTCATTGTCAGACATCACTAACCATCACCAGACTGGTCTCTATCCAAGTTTTCTAGGGCTCCAAAGCATTTGTTCCAACCTGACTTCTAGGACTAGTAACTCAACCCATAGTTTTCCTTAGGCTCTAGATGATTTTTCCAACCAAGGATTCCATGGCTAGTAACTCAACCCACCAAGGGCTCTAGAGCGTTTATCCAACCAAGGCTTCCAAGACTAGTAATTCAACCTATTTTGTAAAAGGGCTTCCAGATTGTTTATCCAACCGAGGTTCCAGGAACTAATAACGCAACCCACAACCATAAGGAAGATGAGCACCAACCAGAAAACAAAAGGTAATACCCACAACATCATGGCTATCCAGGAAATGGAAAGGTTAGGAAAAACCATTGTCAATCTAAACAATCCTCCATGCCAATGACATATCATAACTAAGAAACCACATGCATGTTCCATGCATGCCAAAACTAATAAGGAAATCTTACATGCAACTCAGTACCTGCAAGCAAAACCCATTGTAGTTGTTGATCCCAATGTCCTCTTACACTTTCCTACGTTTTCCTCTTCTTTCTTGCTCCAAACCGCAAGTATGCCACACTCCTCAAAGAGCGCTCTAAGAAAACTCTAAGTTTCCAAGAGTATGAGAGAGTGAGAATATAACGAGAGTGCCAAATATTGAACTGAAAAAAGCTAATACTAAGATATTCATAAGATTTTTTATTGATGAGTTCTCTATTTTCTTCATTTTCCATTATTTTCCTTCAATTTCCTCCTCACATGCAACCTGTGACCTTTCACCTTCCTTTTCTCTTATTTTCATAAATAAAATGCCAATAAATCTATCATGTATTTCCAAAGCCTTTGTCATTGCCTTTGTCAATTTCCATAGCCATTAATTAATCACAAGCGATCCCTGTTACTACGTTTTTAACCCAACATTCAACTTGGAATACATGTCTCATGACTTTCACTATTATTTTTCCTTTATTAACTTTATTACATGGATTTTTAACCTGAGGTTGTTACATATGCCATGACTGGTTTTCAATGTATACTCCTCTTGTATCAATTTTGTGATGCCCATAATACTAGAAAAATAAGAGTATTGCCATCTTCTATAATTTTTTGATGTTATTTGGGCATGGATAGTTAGCCTTGATCTATCAATCATGATGTCGAGAGTTTCACTTACAATGTAAATTTCTCAGGTTTTTGCAGCAACTGGGTGCGGATTTAACAAAAAAATACTCATTCTTGTTGAGAAAAATGTATAAATGGATTTATCTCCAAAAATATATTCGCTCATAATTAAAATTCACAATTTGAAAATCTCTATCAAATTTCGAATAAAATTAGCAAAAAATAGAAAAAATAAAGAAATTTATTTATTACTATAACTATAACTTTAAACAATTCATGGAAAATTTCAGTAGATCAACCCGAAAAGATCACATCTTGTCAGACAAAGTAGCATAGCCTAACCCTAAGGGCGTCGAGGAGAATTTACCCCATGACCTCCCAATCGGCAAGGTATTTAGTAACGAAAATGCGATCAATTGAGCGAATCATCAAGGCTAAAATTTATAATATTATATCTTAGTCAAACGCATATATAAGATTCATATTATGTGTTGTCACAAAACCATGTACTAAGGGCTGCTACTTAGTGAGATCTCATGCAACTGTTTCAAACCAGACTTTAGACTAAGGATTAGCCTCCCTAGTCAGAGAGGGCTCTCTCACAGGTTTTGATATGC